>JAABOM020070342.1:0-37235 GCA_011800125.2 Solanum clarkiae | reverse complement strand
GAGCCATTTTGCTTTATTCCATCATACTCCAAAGCCAAAAAATAGTGAATCTTTGGCTCCATCCGAGATTGATGGAAGACTAAGAAGAAGAATATGTTCTGATATGATATGTATAATGTCCTTTCTAAATTACTTATATACTCCATGCAAATATGTGAAAGTTTGTATTATATAATGCCATTTGGCGATAAACGCCAACCATCGCTGAGCACTCCAATGATGCATCGAATATGCACATGATCTCTTTCCTTTGCATCTTCCTAAAACATCCTCTTTTGCAACATTAGTTAATGGCTCTTGACTCTGCCAATTCAATCCAATGATTCACTAAAGTTCCTATCACATCGCCTTCTTATTAATGTTTTGGGGCTTTGAGTGGTGCAACGTAAGCAGTCCCCTATGTCATTCAGTGGTGTGCAGAATATGTTTTGTGATATTGATTCAGACCGCATTCTTGATTTGAGATGGAACCTTTGTTACTTCAATGATAAGTTGTCTCTTTGAGTGTTCGGTGGATCGCTGAGTGTGAAGGTGCTACCACTTTTCTCTACCTTTTTGCAGTTTTGCTCCCTTTTCAAGGTTTCGCCATGTGTTGTCCATTTATGCACTTTCAATCCATTTCCTGACATAGCACATGTATATTTGTTAGAAAATGGAAAAAATAGAACATTGAGGGCAATATTTCTTTGCAAGCTAGCTCCAAAATAAGTCTGAAATATGGACTCATGAACCTAAGGATTAGTGGGTAGTGTTAGAGGTTAGAGTCCCCTGGTGATATTAGGGCTTAGATTCCCCGTATGATACTATTCCTGGATAGGTTGAGGACCCGATTACTATTATGTTGTTGGGGACCGAGATCCCAATCGTTTACCATGGATTCGCTCACCTTCTCATACCTTGATTGTACGTGGGTATACCCTCTTGGCTTATGGGGGATTAGGGGGCATTTAGTCTTAGATACTAGGCCTCACACTTACGTACAACTAACCCTTGACCTTATGATATCGAAAGCTTACCTAATATGATGGTTCTGTGGGGGGTTTTTAGTAATAATTTGCTTGTTATTTTTGTGCGTGGGTATACCTTCTGGTCTTATAGAGGGCCGAGTGGCATACGAGCATAGATCTTAGGGACTTGCATCCTTGTAGAGAATTATGCTTCTAGTTTGGAGATAGTTGTGAGATGGGTTCAGCATTCCCGCCAAATGGTATGTTGGGGATTTCCTTGATTGGTTTAGTTGATGTTCTAGGGTGATTTGATGAGTCTACTATTTTTGATACATTTGAGCTTCCTTATGCATTTATTTTATTCAATCGGCCCATGATGCCTACTGACTACCTTTTCTGGTACTCACCCCTAATTTTGCATCTTCCCATCGTGCAGGTCCAAGTATTAATTGAGGGTATTGATCTCTGGGGATTTTTGGAGATGACTTCTTTTGGTGAGCACCGACAACTCTTATTCTGTCACAGTCTCCTTCCTTTGATAGTCGTCTTTTGTTGTCACACTCTAGCCATGTACTGTAGAGCTATGTATTTTGTAGGAGTACTTTAGGGTTGAATATATTATACTATGTTCTTTGCTATATGTATCCTTTCATTACTGTGATTATTTAGAGCTGACTTCTAGGTTCTGGGCGGATTCTATTGTTATGCTATTATTATGTTGTTGGGACTTTACTAGATGGTAGGGCAGGTATACTTGGGTTGGGCTTTTGGCTTTCCCATAAGTGCAACCTAGCAGGCGCCATCATGATTGAAATCGGGTCATGATAGTCTATGATGCATACTGTGTACCTTGTTTCAGTACTCATACACCACTTTGGATCTCCTTTCGTGATGCAGTTCCGAGAACCAGCTACTGGCGCTAATAGATCAAGCATGTTGCAGTCAGATTGGTTGACCAAGGTGAGCATTTGCTATTTTGACATAATTTATGTCTCCTTCAACTTATATAACCCATCTTTTTCAAATGAGACTAGCCGATGTTGTGTGTATGTGTGTGTGTCTATATATATATATTTGATCCACTAAGGGGACTTGTACCATTTTATTTTGGTAGAAGCTTTGATATAGTGAGTTCCATGTTCTGGAAGGATTTAATATTTTGTATATGTATATCCATTTCATCCTTATTTTAATATTTGCTTTTGTATATGCTTGTGTTTGTTTTGTTTTTCCCTTATACCTATTACTTGTAGTTCCGAATTACGGGTTGGCTTACCTATTGGTGGGTTATGGTAGGCATCATCATGGCTCGAGAAATTGGGTCGTGATAATCCAAGGGTTCCTTATCATTGAAAAGGTGATGAGGGTGTTGTTTTTAAACTCTAAAGAGTTGGATTACATATTTTAATTGAAATCAACTCATTTTTATACAATGACTTTTAATTGACGATTTAAGATCTAGTGGTTCATTCTCATACAAAGGCGGAGGGAGACTATTATCATCACCCTTCAAGGAGCCTTATAACAATAATTTCATATGATTGACCATATTTTATAGACATCCAATTTTAAAATGAAGAAGTAATTTTCAAAACTAGAGTAAATAATCTTGAATACAATAGCACCTAATGAAATGTCTATTTATAACTTATAAGAATTTATTCACTAAAAAAAAGCCTACAATAATTTAAAGGTTATTGTTGATGAATTTACCTTGAACATTAGTTCTAGCACCCGCGGATAAACTCATTTTTCAAATGAATTTTGCTAGCCTATTTTCATGATCTGAAATCCGGGTGTGATGGCACTCACCTATCACACCAAGGCGAGTCAGTCTAAACCTGGACATTCTAATATAATAATAAAAAGAGAGATAAAATGGTCTAAAATAGTCGACAAGCATAGGGAAACCAAACTAAAATCATACCAGGAGTGGTATCACATGTACAATCCTCTAGATAATACCACTCGAAAGAAAATACAAGTGGAAGCTCAACTTATAGTTCAAGACAAATCATAACTAAAAGTGGAAGCTCAACTTATAGTTCAAGACATAATCAAAGTGAAGAAGTAGTCCAAACGGACCTTTAAACAAAAGACAGTAAACAGAGCCAAAATTATAAGTCTAGACCCATTAATACAAAGTCATAAAAGAAAATACATAATGTGTTTGAAATATCAAAAGTAAAGCTAGAAGATAAGGGCTCCATTATTGGTGGATGGTAACTTACCAAGAGCTCAAAGTCCTCACGATCAATCTAGCCACAAGAAGGAGGATAAGGTAGATCATCTATCCCTACATGATTATAAACATGTAGGCAGGTGTGCAATGCAACAAGTAAATATAGTGACAAGGGATGCGTTCTAGATATGCACAATTTTGAATTTTTAACAATATAATCAGTTTCACAATAAAGTATAAAATAATGAGATGATAACACAAAGGAAGCACGTACGATAATAGGTGTAGGAATAAGACAATAACCGACAAATGTTCATAGTCCCACAATTCTTTTACCAATCAAGGATTCATAACATTTACAATCACGCAATCCAAAATCCCATGATCAAAATCTATAATAGTATAATTTTATTCCATTTCATGCCACAAATCACCCAAACCCACTCACATAGGATAATACAAGATTCAATCTACTTAACGAAAGGTTAGAAGTATACTTGCCTTAATAGAAGTATCAATCAACTCAAATCCAAGCCTTTTCCCTTCTAAGATACTCCAAATCACTACAATCTAGTGAAATATAGAATCACAATTACATTATGAAACTAACGATACTAAAATCAAGTAATTCAGGTAAATTGAGAAAATGGTTCGAAAATTTGTCACACCAAAAAAGGTTTTGAAATTTGAGAATTTTCACTTGGAAATATTCCCCAAGAAATAAGGAATCGAATGGTGAAAATTGTTTTGAAAAAGGACTCGAAATGACCTCAAAATCATCATTTTCTATCAAGAATCAATGTCCAAGAAAACTCCCAATTTCCCAATCCAAAACCTGAATTTTGAGGTTAAACTCCTGAATTAATCAATGGAAATCGAAGATAAAAGTGAAAACTACGTTACCCAAAAGCTTTATATTAAAATTCCTTGAAAATCTCCCCACAATCAAGCTCAAAATGTTAGAAATGGTGAAAATGGTAATACTTGACATTTTAGATTAAATCACTATTTTAGTACATTAAGTACTCTGCGAACGCAGAAAAGTATTCGTAAATGTGGAAGTCAGACTTGTCGCATCACTGCTAACGCGAACAAAAGGTCGGCCACTGGGGATGCCACAGGACATAAGCCTTCATGAATGCGGAGGTCAATACTATGAGTGCAGAGTACAAGTCCTGGACCAGATATTAACAATTGCAACGCAACAAAAATCACATATTTGACCCTTAAAATTCATTCGGTACCTGATACACACAAACCATATATGCAACCCTACCAAAGTCAACATTTCAGACTCAAAGAAACCATCAGAATTTGATTTTTAGGCCTCCTTGGCCCGGAATTAGATAGGACTCAGGAAAACGAGTTAAAATTCAAATACCTATAATGCCCTTGGAAAATTTAAAAACTATTACGAGACCATTTTAGTGTTAGTTTCACCATACAGAACCTCTGAAACTGTCGAAATTCCACTTTGAGCATCCAAACTTTGAATGTTGACCAAAGTCAAACTATGATTCATGTTCAACAAAAACTGCAACTTTGCATCCAAAATCTCCATTTTAACTCCAAATTTTGTTCTGTTAGTTCTCCTAGACAAAATTCTGCATACATAGTAATAGAATCAATCAAATTGCATTTTGACACCTAATTCTCAAGATGACCTCAAAACTCAAAATTTCAAACATTAAGCTTTTGAAAACTCTTTCTTTAGCAAAATTCCAACTTTTCACAAGATTTTCAAAATACAAATTTTAGATTCAAGAAGAAATGACTCAAGGAAACTTTTGAGGGAGGCAAAATGATATTTTTATTAAAAATGACTAAAATGACCTTGAAGGTCATTACATCATCCACTACCAAAAACTATATTTATCCTCGAACATGAGATGAGGAACATACCTAAAGGCTCAAAAGTCTGAGGGCATCGAGCATGCATATCCTCCTTTATCTCCCATGTAGCCTAACCCATAGACATTTGGTGCCATTGGACCTTTATTGAAGTTATCTCCTCAGTCCTCAACTTTTTCAATTGCCTATCTACTCCTCATAAGTCAAATCTGGGCTCAATATAACTAAATCAATGGAGATCACATGAGACTCATCTGGAGTATAACGATGTAGCATAGACATATAAAAATAGGATGGAGTACAAATACGTTGGGTGGCAAGGCAAATCTATAGGGCACCTCTCCCACTTTGTCTAGAATCTTAAAAGGACCAACATACCTCGGCCTGAGCTTTCCCTTATTCCCAAACCTCATAACACCCTTTAAGGGTGAGAACTTCAATCTTACCTTATCACAAACCGTGAATACCAATGGTGAACCCACTTGTCAACATAGCTCTTTTGGTAACTCTATGTTGTCACCAACTTACGTTGAATCAACTGACTAGCTCTAGATCCTCTCTCAACATATATGTACCCATGCTCTCCACCATAACTGAATCAAACTATCTAATAGGCAATCTACACCTCTGGCCATACAAAGCCTCAAAAAGAGCCATCTAAATATTGGAATGGTAAATGTTGTTGTAGGTAAACTCCACCAAGGCCAAGTGTTGATCCCATCTAGCACCTAAAGTGGTGACACATGCTCATAGCATATCATCTAACACCTAAATGGTCCTCTCAGACTACCCATCTGTTTGAGGGTGAAAAGCCGTACTCATATCCCTATAGGTACCCAAACCATGTTGTAAGGCCCTCATAATGTGGGATATAAATAATGAAGCACGATCTGGCACAATAGAATTAGGAATTTGATGAAGCCTTACAAACTGGATAATGTAGAGCTAGGCCAAGTTCTCAGCTATGTACTTCACCTTGACTGTAGTGAAATGGGCAGACATAGTCATCTGATCCACCACCATCCATATAGTATCAAAGCCATTGACTGTAGAAGGAAAACCTACCACGAACTCCATGGTAATGTGTTTCGACTTTCACTCATGAATGAGAATCCTCTGTAACTCACCACCCAATCTCAGATGCTTATATTTGACCCGCTGGCATGTAAAACACCTAGCCACAAACTCTAATATACCCTTTTCATGCCATATCACTAGTAGTGCTGGATCAAGTCATGATACATCTTAGCTGCTCCGAGATGAATGGAATACCTAGGGCAATGAGCCACCTCAATTATCAATCTGATAAAGTTTACCTACCTTAAGGCACATAAATGCGAGTTATAATCCTCAAAACACTATCAAAATCAAGCATCACTTCCGTAGATTCACCTCAAGACACTTTATCTTAAGTGACATGCAACTTCTCTCCTCAAAAAGCCTTTCACGAATCTGATCTATCAAGGATAAGCAGGTCTCTATGACACAAGCACTCTACCCCTATCTGAAAGTTGTAATCTCATTATCCCATTGGCTAATCTCTAAACATCAATAGGAAAAAGCCATTCCTCAAACCGAATAAGCTCAAGACTCCCCATGCTAAAAGCCTTCCTACTCAATGCATTAGGCACTACATTGGGTTTCCTAAGATGATAGAAAATAGTCAAATCATAGTCTTTCAAGAGCTCAATCCACTTCTTTTCCCTCAAATTTAGATCTCGCTGGCTGAAAGTATGTTGTAAGTTATGATGGTCAGTAAAGATCTCATAATGGACTCTATATACATAGCGATGCCACAACTTCAACACGAAAACTACTACCACTTACTCCAAATCATGAGTAGGATAACTCTTCACATGAGTCTTCAACTACTTGTAAGCATAGGCAATAACCTTTGCATTTTGCATCAACACTCTACCTAATCCTATCCCACAAAGCATCACAATAAAACATAAAATCAACACCTTCCTCTGGCTAAGTCAAGATAGGAGTAGTAGTCAATAATAATTTGAGCTTTCAGAAGATCTCTTCATACTGAACAGACCAATTAAAAAATACATTTTTCTAAGTGAGTCTGGTCAGGTTGCAATAGTAGAGAAACCCTACACAAAAAAATGATACTAACTAGCTAAACCTACAAAACTGTGAACCACTGTAGCTGAGGTAGGCTTAGTCCAACACCGAACAACCTCAATCTTCACCAAGTTAACCCGAATGCCCTTCATGGACACCACATGCCCCAAAAATGTAACGAAACATAATGAACACTCACACTTGGAGAATTTAACATAAAACTTATCCTCCCTAATTCTCTACAACACAATTCTCAATTGTTTCACATAATCCTTCTCGATATTAGAATAAACCAAGATGTTATAAGTAAAGACTATAACAAATGAATCTAAATAAAGTTAGAACACCCCATTTGTCCACTCCATGCATAAATGTTGCAGAGGTGTTAGTCAAACCAAAAGACATGAAAAGAAGTATATAATGGCCATACCTGGACCAAAAGGTTATCTTAGGAAATCTTAAGGCCGAATTTGCAGTTGATGATACCCAAATCATAAACCAATCTTAGAGAACAACATTGGTCCCTGAATTTGACCAAATAAATTATCAATACGAGGAAGTGGGTAGTTGTTCTTAATTGTCAACTTGTTTAACTGTCGATAATTGATGCACTTCCTCATGGAACTATAGTTTTTCTTCACAAATAAAATTTGGGCACCCTAAGGTAAAACACTAGGGCGAACAAACCCTTTACTCAATAAATCTTGGAGCTATTCTTTTAGCTCCTTTGCATCAGCTAGTGCCATATGTTATGGAACAATAGAAATGGGCTTCATGCCCGTCTCAAGGTCGATAGCAAAGTCAATATCCCTGTTAGGAGGGTCTCTTGATAGGCCAGTAGAAAATACATCTAAATACTCACAAACACGAGAATAAAATCCATGGAAGGTGGCTAGAAATAATATAAAATATAAATGCCAAATAAGCCAAACAACCTCTATCAATCAACTTTTGGGCCCAAATATATGAAATAATCTTACTAGGATAAGAACCCCTCGAACCTGTCCACTCTATCCTTGGTCTACCTAGCATGGCTAAGGTCATAGCCTTGGCATAATAATCAAGAATAACACAATACAAAGATAGTCAATTCATACCCAAAATAACATCAAAGTCTACCATATCTAGAATGATCATGTCCACCCAAGTCTCATAACCCACCAGTGACACAAGATAGGATCAGTAAAACCGTTCCACTACTAAAGGCTTACATATTAGGGTCAAAACATGATCAGACACAAATATACGATTATAAGGCAAATCAAACCCTGATGAAAAATATGCAGACACATATGAAAAAGTAGAGCTAGGATCAAATAACACTGATAAAGGGTGATAGAAAACTAGAACAATCCCTGTGATAATAACATCGGAGGCCTCAACCTTGGGTCTCCCTAGGAAAGAATAACATTGACCTCCTCGTCCTTTACTAGTCAAAGCTACCCCTCTGTCACTAGACTATATGGGGGAATCATCTAATCCCTACCTCCAGTGCGTCAATCTTTAGAAGAATGACCTTTACCCCAATTGCTAGTCTGCGGGGCTGAACCTTGAGCTTGTGGTTGTAACACCTCATATCTTATAATACTAGTACTATGAAAATGAAACATGATATGACTTTGTTTAATTAGTGCCAATTTTTAAAAGTGCTTGAATATTAAATTAGAGGGCGATATGTATGTCTAACGCTGAAGAGGGTCAAGTGTAAATAAGTTTTTATTCAAATTGAGGAGATCACAACCTTAAACAATGTGAAGAACTGAGGTGCTTGTAGGACTTAGGAAGCTAGCAGGTGAGTCGCCTACTTGCTTAGCTTAAATTTGCTAGCTAAATGGAGACGAGGCCCGATGTCAAATTTGTCCAAGTCTAATAATGAATAAAGTGTGTGTTAAGAGTGTAACTTTAGCTCATGTTTTACCATCATAAATAGACAATACTGTATCCCAAGATGAATAATAAAAGGGCCCAAGTATATCAAAACCCACTTGACTAATTGGGTCCAAAGTAACTGAAGAGGAATTAGGAAAATGGGCAGCTAAGGCCTATCAACTTTGAGACCCATTTAGGCCCAAGTGTGAAGGCTAAGCTGCTGCATCATAAGATTATTGTTATATTTCAATATATGGTCAAAAGTTCAAGTGAAAGTCGTGCAAAGAGAATCTTTAAAAGAGCTCAAAAATAGCCTCTTAAATCATTTCACTTTGGAATAAATTTTCAGCTTCATAAAGACTCTTTTTTTTCTCTTTACTTCACTTTACAAGCAGCCAATACAACCCTCTAGGGTTCTTGAAGGATAGCTTAATCTTAAAGGATAAGGTAAGTGGAAATATCCACAAATGTTTTATACTTATCCTATGACAAACAAGAAGTATATGCTACTTATGCTTGTGTTAAAAATTTGGACAACATGTGTCCTAAGGATTGTTGTGAACTTTTCTTGTTATTCAAGAGGATTTTCTCTTCTTGGTTGGATAAATTATGAAGTAAGACTTATGTATTTAACAACGTATAGTTTGTTAGTGATGTAACTAAGTTGCTGCACCACTTTTACATTCCACAAAAATGAGTTCTTATGGGATATCGCCATTATGTTCTTAGTATGAACTTGTGGGCTGATGGATGAAAGGCTATTGCCTCATATCCTTCATGGATGCTTTGGTACTGTTATAAGACTATTTTAAGGCTGTTTTCATTTATAGAGGTATTGAGGATTGTTTGGGTAAAGTTTAAACAGGTTCGAGATTGTCGACGTCAAAATATAGCGAAGGGATGTAACGTTATGCCGCTTATTTGTATGTTGCGTAACGTTATGCCGCTTATTTGTATGTTGCGTAGAATTGTTATATGTTGTGCTTTTTGGGCTATTGTAAGACCATTATGGCACCAAAACAGGCTACACATGATATGTATATGAGAATATGTATTAGAAAACATGATTAGAGGCGGAAAGGTTCAAAGAATACGATCGGGTTTATAGTTATCCGCTATCTATTGGTTGCTAATGCTAGTTTTATCACCTACTATGTTGTAGATAAATATTTAGAGGAAGGAAGGTTATCTTGAGGTAATAGCGAGGTCATACAGTGAGGTATGTAAGGCTACTTAATTTCGTATTATTTGGCATAAAACATAGATCCCTCCTTGGAACATAAAGGCACTTAGCAACTCCGACATAAATATTAATTGTGTCTGATGTTCATATGCTACCATACATAGACATCTTTAAATCTGCATACATACCTGGATACCGAGATACACGAGTTCGTTCTACTAAATAAAGTTCAAGTGTTGTTCTGCCTCCTATGCATTTTATTATTTGTGTAACCTACTCCTTTCATTGTGGTGTCGTCTTTTGTGATTATTTACATGTCATATGTTGTCCATACGGTCTTATAGCTCCAATATTATGACCACCAAAAGAATCATCTCAAAGGTAATTGAAAGATAAAGTAACGTATATTGCTTGTTGATAGGTGTTAACCCGAGGGGTGGAAGAATCACCTAGCTAAGGTCAATCTTATCACGGGGGGTAGCCCAATGTGTTAAAAGAAAAGCCTAGCCGGGGCCGAACTCGATACACATTTACCATTAATCAACTGGTCATTTGTATTATATGTTGTGCACAGATTATACAATAAACATAAAGTAATAAAAAGAATATAAAGTACATGATCCTAAAGTATAACTAAGGGGTGGTCTCTTATCCTACACCAGTGCATAGTTTCATTTGAGTTGTTACTTCATATACAATTTTTACATATTACATATTCAGTATGTTATCTCATAATAACATCCCTTACGGGGGACTTGCATTTTATGCTGCAGGTACAGGTGCTAGTAGATCTCCGCAGTAGGAGTACAAAATATCCAGCTACTATGACCAAGCTCCAGGTTGCTTCGGACCTTTGTGTGTCTAGAGCTTATATTTTTGTATTGTATATTTAGTCAAGGTGGGGCCTGTCCCGACCCTTATCAGATACTTTTCCTTATCTAGAGGCTTTGTAGACTATGTAAATTAAAGTGTGGACATGTCTCGTACCTTAGACACCATGACCCCAACGGCCTAGCCATATGCATTTCCTTCTAACTTGTTATTACTGTTTACTTTCTTAAAGGCATGTTGAATGTAGAAATCCCTTATAATTTGTATAGAAAGTGCATAGATATAGGTTGGTTCTCCCGGGCCTTATTGGCAACGGGTGCTAGTCCGCCTTAATGGGACTTTATGCGTGATAGAAGTGGTATCAGAGCAGGTCGTCCTAGGGAGTCTACAAAGCCATGTCTATGTAGAATCTTATTTATCGATTTGTTGTGAACAACATTTATAATCAATAGGCTATGTGGCATTTAGGAGTTGTTACTTTCTTTTCATTTTTTAGATCGTGCCATAGAGCCAAGTGTAATAGGTGCGTTGTGTCTAACTCCTAAATTGTTTTGTAAAGCAAGTACGCCAGAAACCAGAAAAAACAAAGGTAAAGAGAAGGGAGTAGAAGTGGTGGTTGGTATACCCATCTAGGTGAGACAACAAAATGAGGTTCAGAAGTAGTCTCTGTCATAGACATCTCCAACTCCTCCAGCTCCTGATGAACCTGAAAGTAGTGAAATTCCCCCAGAACCACCTATCGATACTACCGTGCAGGATTTGAGAAATACAGTCCAACTATTGACCTGTATAGTTGCTGGCCAAGGTGAAAGGCAAGAAGGTACAGTTATAGGTGCAGATGGTGCAAATAGGGCAGCTAGCACAAGGATACGTGACTTCCTTAATTTGGACCCCCCATCCTTCACTGGGTCAGATCCTAATGAAGATCCCCAAGACTTTTTGATCAGATTCAATGCACTTTAGATGTTATGCATGTGAGTGGTATAGAAGCTGGCGAGTTATTGACGTATAGGTTAAAAGGTGTGGCTATATTATGGTATGAAGATTGGAAGCAATCTAAGGGTATAGATGCACCTCCAACTACTTGGAAGGAGTTCAAAGAGGCATTTCTTGACCATTACTTCCCATTAGAGATCTGAGAGGCCCGTGCAGATTAGTTCTTAAACCTCCACCTAGGAAATACGAGTGTGAGGGAGTATAGACTTCAATTTGATTCCCTGGCTAGGTATGCTCCTAATGTGATTGCTACTATGGCAGATAGAGTTCATCGATATGTGGATAGATTGGATACGTATCTGGTCAGAGACTATACCATTGCTTCCTTGAACAAAGGCATGGATATAGTAAGAATGCAAGCTTTTGCACATAAATTGGAGGATCAGAAGCAAAGGAGAAGGACATAAGAGTTAGAAAGGGCCCAATCCAAGAGGGCTAGGTCTATAGGGAAATTTACACCATCCCAAGGTGAGCTTAGGCCTCGATTTTCTAATAATCCGCCTAGGCCATTATCCTCCTACTCTACAGCCAGTGCTCCACCACAACTTCAAGGGTCTAGAAGTAATCAGTATGGTCAACGAAGTAAGGGACAAGGTACACAAACAATAGGATATTCAGCATGTCAGCAAATAACTCCTGAGAAGCCTTGTAAATAGTGTGCAAGAAGTCATTCAGGTATATGTTGTGTTGGGACTGATGCTTGTTATTGGTGTGGTGCGCTAGGACATATGATAAGAGATTGCCTGAGGTGACGTATGAGTGATATAACATAATCTACTGGGTCAGCTGGTGCATCATCGTCGTCAGTTCCTCTATTAGGTAGAGGTCAACAAGCACCTATAGGTCATGGTAGAGGTGTTAGAGGGGCAGCTAGCTCTATCCGAGTCCAGAATTGCACTTATAATCTGGGGAGTCGGCAAAATTTGGAAGCTTCACCTGATGTTGTCACAAGTATATTGTCTATCTTTTCACATAATGTATATGAATTAATTGCCCTGGTTCTACACTATCATACATTACCCCTCTAGTTACTGAGAAGCTTAAGAGAACACCCAAATTATTGAACAAACCATTTGAACTGGTCACACCAACCGATGAATCTAATATGGCTAGAAGGGTTTATTATGACTATATAGTAACTGTTTGTGACCGTAACATATTGGCTAACCTTATTGAGCTAGAAATGGTAGAATTTGATGTTATAATGAGTATGGATTGGTTAGCTTCTTTATGCCACCGTGGATTGCCGAACTAAGAGAGTGTACTTCCACTTTCCAAATGAGGCAGTTGTTGAATGTGAAGGCAATATTGGGGCACCAAAGGGTAAGTTTATCTCTTATTTTAAGGCAGGAAATATGATATGTAAGGGGTATATATGTCATTTAGTTAGAGTAAGGGATATGGAGGTAGAATCCTCAACTCTTCAATCAGTTCCCGTAGTGAATGAATTCGTTAATGTGTTCCCTGAAGAACTCCTAAGCTTACCTCCAGAAAATGATAAGTAGATTTTGGTATTGACTTACTTCCAGGAACTCAACCTATTTCCATCCCTCCATGTAGAATGACCTCGACAGAATTGATGAACTAAAAGAGCAGTTAAAAGACTTATTGGAGAAGGGTTTTATAAGACCTAGTGTCCCCTTGGGGTGCACCAGTGTTATTTGTATGCAAAAAGAATAGCACCTTGAGAATGTGTATCGATTATCGAAAATTGAATAAGGTGATGACTAAGAATAAATACCCCCTCCCCAGGATTGATGATTTATTTGATCAGTTACAGGGTGCCAAATGCTTTTCAAAAATTGATTTGAGATCATAATATCACCAAGTGAGGGTGAAGGAGGAAGATATACCTAAGACTGCTTTTAGAACATGCTACGGTCACTTTGAATTTCTTGTTATGTCATTCGGGCTAAAGAATGCACCAGCAGTTTTTATGGATCTGATGAATAGGGTATTCAATCCATTCTTGGATATGTTTGTGTTAGTGTTTATAGATGGCATTTTGGTATATTCAAGATTAGAAGAGGACCACGCAAATCACTTACGACAAGTGTTATAGGTTCTTCATGATAGACAATTGTATGCCAAATTTTCTAAATGTTAATTTTGTCTAAACTCAGTGGCATTCTTGGGTCATATTATGTTTGATGAGGGAATAAGGGTTGATTCACAAAAGATAGAAGTTGTGAAATATTGGCTAAGACCAACGACACCTACAGAAGTAATGAGCTTCCTAGGTTTGGCTGGTTATTACAGGAGGTTTGTTGAAGGTTTTCCTTCTATTTCTGCACCTTTAACAAAGTTGACACATAAGTCAACCAAGTTCCAATGGAACAACGCATATGAAAGGAGCTTCCAAGAGCTAAAAAATAAGCTAACTTATGCACCAACGTTAGTACTTCTAGAAGGAACTGAGGGGTATGCAGTGTATTGTGATGCTATAGAAGTTAGCTTAGGGTGTGTACTGACACAGCATGGTAGTATAATTTCTTATGCATCTAGACAACTAAGACCACATGAGAAAAACTACCCAACTCATGATCTTAAGCTAGCAGCGGTTGTATTTGCTCTGAAAATATGGTGCCACTATTTTTATGGGGTTCATGTTGACATATATACTGACAATAAGAGTTTTTAATACATCTTTAAGCAGAAAGACCAAAATTTAAGACAGTAGAGATGACTAGAGCTAATAAAGGATTACAATGTTGATATACTATACCATCCGGGGAAGGCAAATGTGGTAGCCGATACTCTGAGTCGTAAGGCAATCATGAATACTGGTGATGAAGCTGTGGTAAGTCAAGGAGTGGCTAAGAATCTATGTCAATTAGCTAGTTTGGGAGTTCACCTTCTTGAAACTCCAAAGGAAGAGGTTATTGTACATAATGCAACAACGTCTTCAATGGTAATGGAGGTGAAAGAAAAATAGTTCGAGGATCCTATTTTACGATGACTTAAGGACAAGGTGAGTCAGGGTACAATAAAGGGCTTTGACCTTACACAGAATAGAGTACTTTATTGCCAAAATAGATTGTGTGTGCCTGATATTAATGGATTAAGAAAGAGGATAATGAAAGAAGCCTATCATTCCCGATATTCAATTCATCCAGGATCAGCTAAGATATACCATGACCTAAAGGGAATATTTTGGTGGGGAGGCATAAAAAGGAACTTGCAAAATTTGTGGCTCAATTTCCAAATTGCCAACAAGTAAAAGTAGAACAGCATAAGCCAGGAGGTTATATGCAATGTATAGGGCTTCCAACATGGAAGTGGGATGTGATCAATATGGATTTTGTTACCAGGTTGCCTCGCTCATTTCAGAAGTTTGACTCCATATGAGTAATAGTTGACAGACTCACAAAGTCAGCACACTTCTTGCCGGTCAGGAGTGATTATATAGCTGAAGAGTATCCCAAGCTTTACCTCAAAGAGATAGTCAGGCTTCATAGAGTCCCAATCTCCATTATCTCTGATCGGGGGGCTCAATTCACTGCAAAGTTTTGGAAGTCCTTCTAAAGGAGTTTAGGGACACAAGTGAATTTGAGTACAATAGTTCCACCCTCAAACAGACCATCAAGCAGAACGAACCATTCAGACACTTGAAGATATGTTGCGAGCTTGTGCATTGGATTTTAAAGGTAGTTAGGTGGACCATTTGCCACTTATTGAATTTGCCTGTAATAATAGCTATCACTAAAGTATCAAGATGGCACCTTATGAAGCTTTGTATGGAAGGAAATGTAGGTCGCCGATTCGATGATTTGAAGTGGGTAAAACCACCTTGCTTGGGCCAGATCTAGTACAACAAGCTATGGAAAAAGCTAAGGTAATACAACAGCGGCTAGAAACAACCCAAAGTCATCACAAATCATATGTAGATGCTAGAAGGAGAGGACTGGAATTCTCAGTAGGGGATTAGGTATTTTTAAATATGTCTCCAATGAAAGGGGTGATGAGGTTTGGTAAGAAAGGAAAACTAAGCCCACGTTACATAGGTCCATATAAAATTATTAAGAGGTTTGGGCAGGTTGCATATGACTAGAGCTACCCCTAAAGCTTTCAATGGTTCATCAAGTTTTCCATGTCTCAATGCTTCAAAAATGTATAGGTGACCCATCCCGTATCACTCCTACTGAGGATATACAGGTTACAGAAGATCTCACCTATGAAGAGATACCTGTTTCTATTCTATATCGTCAAGTGAAGATGCTAAAGAATAAAGAAATAGCTTCAGTAAAAGTACTTTGGAGAAACCAGCAAGTAGAAGAAATAACATGGGAGGCCGAGGATGCGATGAAATCAAAATACCCTTACTTATTTGAAGCTAAAGAGGAAGTCCAACATGCAGAATTGGGACACTAATAGGTATGTGTGATTGAATACTTAGTATGTTGTCAAAAGTTTGTGTAAGTAAAAGTTTCAACTTGTTAAGCTATTCAATTGTACTAACATTCGAGGACGAATATTCCTAAGGAAGGAGGATGTAACACCCAACATCTTATAATACTAGTACTATACAAATGAAACATGATATGAATTTGTTAAATTAGTGACAATTTTTAAAAGTGCCTGAATCTCAAATTAGAGGGCGATATGTATATCTAACGCTGAAGAGGGTCGAGTGTAAATAAGTTTTAAGTCAAATTGAGGGACCTTAAACGAGTTGAAGAAGTGAGGTTCTTGTAGGACTAAGGAAGCTAGTAGGTGAGTGACCTACTTGCTTGGCTTAAATTTACTAGCTAAACGAAGATGAGGCCCGATGTCGAATTTGTCCATGTCCGATAATGAATAAAGTCCGTTTTAAGAGCGTAACTTTAACTCGTGTTTTACCATCGCAAATGGACAATATTTACAGCCCAAGATGAATAATAAAAGGGCCAAAGTACATCACAACCCACTTGACTAATTGGGCCCAAACTAAGTGAAGAGGAATTGGGAAAATGGGCAGCCAAGGCCCATCAACTTTGAGACCCATTTAGGCCCAAGTGTGAGGGCCAAGCTACTGCATCACAAGCTTATTGTTATATTTTAATATGTGGTCAAAAGTTCAAGTGAAATTCGGCTAAAGAAAAGCTTTAAAAGGGCTCAAAAACAGCCGCTTAAATCATTTCACTTTGGAACAAATTTTCAGCTTCCTAAAGACTTCTTTTTCTCTTTACTTCACTTCACAAGGGATTCAATACAGGTTCTTGAAGGAAAGCTTAATCTTGAAGGATAAGGTAAGTGGAAATATCAATGTATTTATACTTATCCCATGACAAACAAAAAGTATATGCTAGTTATTATGCTGAAAATTTGGACAACATGTGTCCTAAGGATTGTTGTAAACTTTTCTTGTTATTCAAGAGGATTTTCTCTTCTTGGTTGGCTGAATTATGAAGTAAAACTTATGTAAAAGGTTTAGTTTGTTAGTGATGTAACTAAGCTGCTGCACCACTTTTACATTCCGCAAAAGTAAATTCTTATGGGATATCGCAATTGTGTTATTAGTACGAATTTGTGGGCTGATGGATGGAAGGCTATTACCTCACGTCCTTCATGGATGCTTTGTTATTGTTTGAAGAATGTTTTAAGGTTGCTTTTATGTATAGATGTGTTTAGGACAGTTTGGGTAAAGTTTAAATAGGATCGGGATTGTCTACGTCAAATGTAGCGAAGGGATATAACATTATGCCGCCTATTTGTATGTCGCATAGAATTATTATGTGTTATGCTTTGTGGGTTGTTATAAGATTGCTACGGTACTAAAACAGGCTGCACATGATATTTATATTAGCATGTGTATTAGAAAATACGATTAGAGGCGGAAAGGTTGAAAGAATATGCTTAGGTTTATAATTGTCCGCTTGCTGCCCGTATGTTGGTCTTTTTATGAGATTGGGTTGCTAAGATATATCTATTGACTGGTAATGCTAGTTTTATCACCTACTTTATTGTAGATAAATATTTGGACGAAGAGAAGGTTATCTTGAGGTAATAGCGAGGTCGTACAGCGAGGTATGTAAGACTACTTGATTTCGTATTATTTGCTATGAAATATAGATCCCTCCTTGGCACATAAAGACACTTACCAACTTGGATCACAACTATTAATCGTGTATCAACTCTTTCATATGTTCATATGCTCCCATACATAATCACCTTTAAATCTGCATACATACCTAGATACCAAGATACACGAGTTTGTTCTACTAAATAATGTTCATGTGTTGTTTTACCTCTTATGCATTTCATTATTTGTGTAACCTACTCCTTTCGTTGTGGTGTTATCTTTTGTGATTATTTGCATGTCATATGTTGTACCTGCAATCCTTCAGCTCTAATATTACGACCACCAAAAGAATCATCTCAAAGGTAATTGAAAGACAAAGTAATGTATATTGCTTGTTGATGGGTGGTAACCCGAGGGGTGGAAGAATCACCTAGCCAGGGTCGATCCTATCACTGGGGGTAGCCCAAGGGGTTAAAGGAAAAGCTTAGCCAGGGTCGATCCTGATATAGATTTACTACTAATCAGCTGGTCATTTGTATTACATGTTGTGCACAGATTATATAGTAAAAGTAAAGTAATAAAAAGAACATAAAGTACATGATCCCACAGTATAACTAAGGGGTGGTCTCTTATCCTACACCAGTGCATAGTTTCATTTGAGTTGTTACTTCAGATATAGTATTTCTGCCTTACATATTTAGTACATTATCTTGTACTAAAGTCCCTTACAGGGGACCTACATTTCATGCTATAGGTATAGGTGCTAGTAGATTTCAACAGTAGGAGTATAGGATATCTATCTACTGTTAACAAGCTCCAAGTTGCTTTGGAGCTTTGTGTGTCTAGAGCTTATATTTTTGTATTGTATAGTTAGTCAATGCATGGCCTTTCTGGACCCTTATCAAATACTTTTCCTTATCTAGACGCTTTGTAGTCTATGTAAATTAAAGTGTGGTCATGTCTCGTATTTTAGACACCGTGGCCCCAACGGACTAGCCATATGCATTTCCTTTTGGCTTGTTATTATTATTTATTTTCTTAAAGGAATGTTGAATGTAGGAATCCCTTATAATATGTATAGAAAGCGCATATATATAGGTTGGTTCTCCCGGGCCTTATTGACTAAAATGGGTACTAGTCCGCCTTAATGGGACTTTAGGCATGATAGTGGTACTGGATATCTGACCAGTGTTGTGGTATAAGAGTTATGAGGCCTAATGTAATACTATAAGGGACAATATCTAATGAGATGATCTAGAGTTCCACGTCTAAAACATGATCTAGGGGTGGACGACTACTGAGAAGGAACATAAGGAATATTGTAGTCACCCTAGCCCGCATGCCTCTACTATTAACTAGCGGAACTCTAACTCGAACTATGAGAATCATGAGTACCCCATCCTTCCTTAGATGCTGATAGTGCTACATGAATCGCACAGTGTTAAAATGATCCATCCCCTCTAGCCATACACCTTCCTCTAGATGAGGCATCTGAGAACTGACTGAATATACAAACCCTTTTGAAGTCCCTAAACTCCTCTTATGCCATGAGCTCTACCTCCTCGGTGGCATTAACTACTGACTTAAATGACTCATCTCTGGAGAACTCTATCTGCCTCAGTAGGAAGGATGGTTGTAGCATTTCAGGTAAATTAGCAAAAATGGACCTCTTACTCTAAAACTGACATAGTACCCTACCTTAGACTCTTAAATCTTAGGAAACTCTCCTCCCTATCACTCCAAGGGATGACTCCATCATATAAAGCACAAGAGAATGTCTCCCAAATCATTAGTGGAGACCCAATTGAAAAATCCCCTAAATAAGTCCTCTGTACTCCTTGGCTAGTCCATGGAGCTAGAGAGTAACATATTGAACATCGTGAGTCTCTGCTATCCAAAAATCCTCAAGTATCTCTTTGGAAGTAATCAAGAACTCAAATGCATCCTCAGTCTTCCCACCCTAAAACTTAGGTGGGTTCATCGTTCTGAATCTCTCATATATATTCTACTCATTATCAGTCAAGCTAGCTACTAAAAAAACCTCAACAATGGGTGTTGCTAGAAGCTGCCTCACCTGTACCTAGGCCGAAGGGGTTATTACTGATTCGAAAGCTAAACACTCACTCGGGTATGAGATATACTTGTTGTGCTATCCAGGCTATCTATCTACCCTATAGTGTCAAGCACACTCCAAACCCTCATGAGTGTATCCTATAATAATGGTGTTGCAGCATAGTCAGATGAAATCTACTCCTCTCTAGGCTTTTTAGTAGGCTCATGGGAGATACCCTACTCATAGTCTCTAGATGGTGTTGCTCCACGGCCCCAACCCCTATCTCGGCCTCTTCCCCTAGCTGTAGTCTCAGTAGCAATCTTCGGGGATGCCTCCCCTTGTCCGATGGATGATGCAGATCTAGTCCTTACCATATGTCAAAGTGAGACATGGCCACTAAACACTTAACCAAGAACCCATGCACGACTTGATTAGAAAGAAGTACAAATGAATTTCCTAACAATCTTTATAGTCTCTCAATCATAAGTAACAGATGTATCGCACCAATTCTCAAGACTCTACTAGACTTGGCTTGTACATATGTGAGACCTATGAACCAAGTGCTTTGATATCTAATTGTCATGACCCGAAATTCGGGTATGATTGCACTTACCAATCCCACCAAGGTGAGTCAGTCTAAACCTGAAAAATCTAATACAATAGTAAAAGCAAAAGATAAAATAGTCTAGAATAGAAGATAAGCATATGAAAACCTCTAAAATAAAAGATAAGAATAGGAAAACCAAAATAAACGCATCTCAGAACTAGTGTCACATGTACAAGCCACTAGATAATGACACTCGGAAGAAAATTCATGTTTCAATGTCTGGTTCTCAAATAGAATATAACATAAATATAGAATCCTCAAAGGTATGCTAAAGAGATAAGCCGCTACCTCTCGAGAATCCAGAAGCTTAGTCTGACAATAGGAAATCCAATCAGAAGGGACCGGGATCACAATCTAAAAAAATATAGCAAGGGTTGAGCACCAAACAACATGTTAAATAAAAAATAAATCTAAATTAAAGCAATGAGGAACATAAGTGGAAGTTTGACGATTCCATTAGCCCTAAAATGTCCAAATGAGGCTAGGGGCCTTTCTGGTGCAACTATATCATGGATTGCAAATTTGATCGTCAAAATAGATTATAGTTGGCTCAATCAACACCCTAGAGAACCATGACCTGGATGAAAATTTTGATAGAGCTATTTGCTTTGAAATATCAATTTTGGTCTAGGATAACCCTTCATTTCCTATTGAGGACGTCCGGATGTGATTGGTCCCATCGTGGCTTTTTGATAAACATTTTGTATAAAGAAGCAGGACTCTTACTTTATAGTAGGAAGTTCCTTCTGAAATTCTAACTGCACCATTGGATTCAGAACGTCGAAATCCATAGAGTTACATAGTTTATTTACGTAAATCGAAGCCCGAACGAGCCCGAAATGACGAAAAAAGAATTGAAGGATTAATAGGAAAAGAGAGGGTGATGTGGTAGATTCTCTTACTACCACATGGCATGACCTAGTGCTTCGACATGACAGAGAGGTGGCAGCAGCTAATATATATATATATATGTGTGTGTGTGTGTGTGTGTGTGTGTCTGTGTGTGTATGTGTGTGTGTGTCTGTGTGTATGTGTATGTGTGTGTGTGTGTAATATAACATTTACAGTCTCATAACACAGAAACTCAAGAGTCCAATCTTCACAATATACAAGGCTCAAGTTATCATTGTATATCATAATCATTCGATATTTCAATCTTAGCAATGTACAAGGTTCAAAGCATTCAATACATCACACATGGTACATATAACAACTTCAAGGAAAAAATGATATGAAATGGAGTGAATGTTATGAAATGTAACAATGAAATGAAATGTTAAATAATCATGATGCATGTCTGTCCTATGATACCCATCTATCTATATAGTCAAAATGAAACCCATCGGGCTACATATGGACCATGTATTCGCTGAAACCATTTCCTTTCGACATGTATTTAATATCTAGTCGGAACCATATCCTTTCGTCTATTCATTTTATTTCTTTTTCTAGCCATAACCATTTCTCTTTGGCTTTTCGTTTCTTTTTTTTTTTATCTAGACGGAACCATTTCTCTTCGGCTTTTCATCATTAATGGAACATCAAGTAATGCATGTCATCATAACATAATAATCACTTCTATAGGTATAAGAATATGCAAGATATCCACATGAATTATTTATTCAATAATCAATACTGGACAATCCATAAGTTCTTAAGTATTCGCAATCCCATAATTATTTCATAACAAAATCTCAATATTACTACAATTTTCAATATCATTACCAGATAATCCATAAGATCACAAGTATTCACAATCCAACAATTATTTCATAAGTCAAACATTCACAACATTTACAATGACCCAATCTAAAATCCCATGATCAGAACCTATTATAGTATACTTTTATTCCATTTCATGCCACAGATCTCCCAAACCCACTCACATAAGATATACATGGTTCAATCATACTTGATAAAAGATTAGAAGTCTACTTGCCTTAATTGGAGTCTCAACAACTAAAATCTAGGCCTTTTTCCCTTCTAAAATACTCCAAATCACCACAATCTAGCAAAATATAGAATCGCAATTACATTATAAAACTAATGATAGTAAAATCAAGTAATTCTGGTGAAAAGCCCAAAATGGTTTAAATAAATCTCATACCAAAAAACATTCCCAAAATCTAATAATTTTCAAATGAAAATGTTTCCCAAGTAATAAGGAATCCAATTATGAAAATCATTCATAAAAGGACTCAAAATGAGCTCAAAATCATCATTTTTCTATCGAAAATCAATGTCTAAGAAAATCCCAAATTTTCTAATTCAAAACCTAAGTTTTGAGGTTAAAATCATGAAATAATCAATAAAAATTGAAGATATAAGTCAGAAAGACGTTACCCAAAAGTCTTATCTTAAAACCCCAAGAAATTATCCCTAAAATCAACTTCAAAATGTTACAAATCTTAAAAAAAATAATGGAGACCTGACGTTTTAAGTTGAATCACTGTTTTAGGCCATTTAGTATTCCACGAACACAGAGAAGAACCTCGAATGTGGAGGCCAGACTTGCCATACCTTGCGCATGTGGAAAACGGTCCACGAATGCGGAGGTCAGTGCTATGAACACAGAATACAAGTCCCGCACCAGATATCAACAATTGCAAGACAACATAAAATCACCAAATGGACCCTCGAAGTACGTCTAGAACCTGAAAGACACAAACTAGATATGACACCTTACTAGAATCAACATTTCAGATACAATAGAAACATCAGAATTCGAGTTTGAGGCCTTTTTGGCCTGAAATTCAATAATACTCAAAGAAACTAGTTAAAACCCAAAATACCAAAGATTGCCCTTAGGAACTTTCAAAATTAGAACGAGATTATTTTTAGCATTAGTTTAACCATTCGGAACCAATGGAACTGTCGAAATTTTGATTTCAGCTTCCGAACTCCGAATGTAACCAAAGAACTTTGCTCCAAATTCAACTAAAAATGTAACTTTGGGTCCAAAATCTCCATTCTAACTCCAAATTTAGTTCTATCAGTTCTCCTAGACCAAATTTTGAATTTTGGAGTTGATGGAGTTGGCAGAATTGTATTTTGACATCCGAAACTCAAAATGAACTCAAAACTCAAGATTTTAAACTTTAAGCCTTTAGAAACTCTCTTTAGAAAAAATCCAACTTTTCACAAGTTTTCAAAATTGGACTTTTAGACTCAACCATAAATGACTCAAGGCAACTTTTGGAAAGGGCAAATGCCACGCCCCGGTAGACATCCTGGATATGGCCGGCACCCAGAACCATTTCTGGTCCCAACTGAACCACTTGGACAGGTACTTTACTCAGCAGAAGTTTTAAATAATATATGATAGGATTAGATATAATGTGCTAAAGAGAATGCAATAATCTGAACTACTAAACAAAGGAAGTATTCCAACAACAACTAGAAATAAGAACTGAAACTCATGTCATCCAGTCTATGAAATCTCTAACTAAGTAATCTAAAATAACTACCATGACAGGGCCACAGTAACCAAAAGGTAAATAAAGACTCCAAAGCCTCTGATTGATGGGAACCTTCACCAATGGCTGAATGAAATGCTAGTACTCAACGGAGAGTCTGTTGAGGAACTCTGTCACTGGTGTCTGCATCATAAAATGATGTAGGTCGAAAGGACTTCAGTATGTGAAATGAACAAGCACATAAAATAGCCAAAACAGAAGACTTAAGATAGGGCACTATACCCAAAAGTAACTAAAATATGTCATAAAATAGGATAGCAATGATAATAGATAGATTTTATGCCAAAAGTAAGTAGTTACGTTGAAACTCTGTATGCAAAAATTAGTTTACTTTAGCTTAGGGAGGTTCTCTAACCGAGAACCATCATTAATGAGCGTCGTGATGATACATCATCTTGCCCATGCTGCCAGAGCCATCCCATACTTTTCCAAGGTAAGAGACAGAAACTAGGGGAGTGGATCCATCAATAAACTAGACCCTCTCAGTGGAAATAAGGAGTTTTACTCTTGGTACAATCCTATCCTATGTTGGCTACATAATTTATGAGTTCAAGTTATTATATTCTTACCCATATCAGTACTTAATACTACTCCTTAAAGTATAAATTATATGATCATACTTAAAAGAATATTATATGCTTTAGGTATTTCTTTTCTTCTTTTTGGAACTTAGCCTAACTTAACATTCTCTTAGCTTTTCTCAAAACTGTCTAAAATATAGGTTTCATGCTTCACTGTTCATAAAATAGTTACGTTGAGTTTTTTTTAAGTTTGAAGGAAGAATTGAAAATTCATAGATTTTCAGCTTTAAGGTTTAACTAGTTTAACAATTAAAAGAGCATCTTAACCTAAGACCTCAATATAGTAAAGAAATTTAGTAAATTTCATGTTTTTCTTCAAAAACAACATCAATAAGAATAATTACTCAAAATGAAGAAATCTTGTTTCTAATTAATAACTTGATACTTGGAGAAACTGGTGGCTATATGATGGTAAAATAATGTAGAAGATTTTTGTACGCCTTACATGCCTGTGGGAATTAGGTTGAAGAATTTTGAAGAAGGTGTGTGAAAGCCTAGCTTTTTCCCTTTTGAAACTATGTTTCTAGTTTGGAGAGTGTCTGAGTGTTAATGAGTTGAAGAATCACGTGTTAGGGGTTTAATTAGGTGAAAATTGATAGGTTAGGCTTAAAGGGTGAGAAAAGACAAAAATATACCTCTTTAAAATAACTATTTAAGTTGGATGCGAGTCTATCTAAGACCCATAGGAACCCATCCGTAAGTTTTTGGACAAATGTTTGGGTCACTGGATCGATTCTACGAGCCTAATCTATGGATCGCAAAAGTATTTACCACCCGTAGTTGGGTCCATCAGTTTTAGGACTCAAAAATTGACTTGGAGATGGTCTTCTACGAGATGAAAGTACAGGCTGTCACTAAAGCTACTAGCCATAAGTCAGGTCTTGACTCCCACTCTGCATTGGTTGTCTGTAGTAAAATAGCAATAACATTTTACTCCGAACTCCGATTGAGGCAAAATTGGATGCATTGGAAAGATAAATCAAACAGATTTCATTTGGTAGGTCATAGGCCACCTAATTCTTTATGTGCTATGAGTTATGGTCATTTAAATTTGATTCTTATGTACTCCAAAGTGGAAAACTTAACCAATAGGAAGGTTTTGAACTCGACAAAGCACTAGAAGTCCCTCTTGACTCGAATTCACTTCCAACTCATTTCCCTCACAAATTAATTATCCTTAAATTATAAGAACAAATAAGGCATTTCTTGGTTCATATATATTTTCAATGATGAATTTCCTGATCTTAAGAGTAAATTTGTGAGGTGTTACAATATATCCCTTTTGGGATCATTCGTCCTCGAATGAAGGTGAAACTGGGGAATATTAGCATGTTTGGTACTCAAGAACTAGTTTATCAATAAGAACCTATCCAAATATCTTATTACTCAAATTTAAGGATGTATCTCAACTTAATGATAGGAATAAGGAAAATTACCTTTATGCTCGTCATAGGAAGGCACGAACAGGTGAAGATATCTAGCTTTCATATCTACCTCAACTTTCCAAGTGGCATCTTTAATGAACTGGTTCCTCCATAATACTTTAACAGAAGCAATTTTTTTGGTCCTCAATTTGCAGACTAGATGATCTTGTATCTGAATTAGATATTGACAAGCTGTCTTTGACTTCAATACTCGCTATAGAAACAACCAGTATGAGGTCTCCCAAACACTTCTTAAACATTGAAATACGGAATTCTGCATGAGTAACAGCTAACACTGGTGGCAATTATAATTCATATGCCATATTACTAGTCTTTCTAATAATCTGGTACAGACTAATATATCGAGGACCGATCTTGCTTGTTTCCCCAAATCTCATAACCCCTTCATTGATGAAACATTTAGGTATACCCAATTACCTATCTCAAATTTCAAATCTCTCCTTCTAATATTGGTATAAGATTTTTGTCGGCATTGAGCTATTTTTAGCCTCTCTTGAATGACTTTCACCTTCTCCACTGTTTTATAGACTATATTAGGTCCTATAAATCCTACCTCACCAACTTTAAACCACCCAATAGGAAATCTACACCTCCTCCCATAAAGGTCCTCATATGGTACCATTTGTATGCTAGCTTGGAAACTGTTGTTATAGGAAAATTTAATTAAGGGCAAGTGGTTATCCTAGTTAATTTTGAAGTCTATAACACATGCCCTCAACATATCCTTAAGAGTCTGTATGGTCTGCTCCACTTATCCATCTGTCTGGGGATGGAAGTTTGTACTATGATTCACCTTCATACCAAGCCTCTCTGAAATGACTTCCTAAATTATTCTACGAATTAGGCTCCTTTGTCTGAAATAATGGATATGGGAACCCTATGTAATCTAACGATCTCCTTAATATAAAGTCTAGCATAGTCCTCAGCTGTATCAGTTGTCATGATAGGTAGAAAGTGAGCTAACTTGGTCATTCTGTCTACTATTACCCATATCTAATCATGTTGTCTACGAGATCAGGGTAAGCCTGTTATGAAGTCCATGTTAATCATCTCCCACTTCCACTCTGGAATTTCAATATTCTGTACCATACCATAAGGCTTTTGGTGCTCCACCTTAACTTGCTGACAATTCGGGCATTTGGATACGAACTCTATAATGTCCTTTCTCATACCGTCCTACTAATAAACCTCTTATGAAACTCTATACCTTTTTGTTTCACCAAGGTGAACAGAGTATCTATAGTTATGAGCCTCAGCTAGAATCGTGTCTCTAAGTCCATCAACACTTTATACATGTAGTCTACCTTAGTATCTTAGGACTCCATCTCCCCTTTTTGCAAACACTAATACTTTTTGTTTCTGATCATCTTCTTTAAACTGAAGAAGGATAAGATCTTGGTCATGCGTTTCTTTCACCTCCACTATTAAGAATGACTCTGCCCTATTTTTGATGATTGCTCCACCTTCATTAGAATCTTCAATATGTACTCCCAAGCATGCTATTAGTGCAATTACTTAGATGGTTCTTTCTTTACATCTTCAATGTGTGCAATGCTCTATATGGTCAACCTGCTAGGAGTATCAGTAACCATATAAAATTTACCTATGTGATAGAGGATGCTCATGTCATAATCCTATAACATCTTCAACCATCTTTCTGCCTCAGGTTCAGCTCCTTCTAACTAAATATATATTGCAAGTTCTTATGGTTAGTAAATACATTCACATGCCCACCATAAAGATAGTGCCTCCAGATTTTGAGAGAAAACACCATGACAACAAGCTCAAAATCATGATTTGGGTAGTTCTTCTCATGAGTCTTAAGATGCCTGGAGGCATATGCTATAACCTTGCCTCTTTGCATCAATATGCATCCCAAGCCAACTCTAGAAGTATCACAGTATACAACAAAGCCATCAACTCCCTTGTGTAGGGATAAGACTGGAGTTGTAGTCATCCTAGTTTTCAACTCTTGGAAACTCTTCTCATAAGCTTCAAACCATATGAACTTAATTTTATTTTGATTTAGCTTAGTCAAGGGAGCTGAGACAGAAGAAAAACCCTCTACAAAATGCCTATAGTAACCTGCCAAACCCAAGAACCTCCTTATCTCAGTTAGAGTTGTGGGTGTTGATAAGTTCTTTACCACCTCAATCTTTTGAGAATTAGCTTGAATGCCCTAGCTAGAAAAAATATGACCTAAAAACTACATAGATGCTAACCAAAACTCATATTTGGAAAATTTGGCATATAATTTTTGGTCCTTCAGGGTCTGAAGGACAATTTTAAGATGGTTAATATGCTCCTCCTCATACTAATATATCTAGGTACTGCCTTAACACTCTATTCATAAGATCCATGAAAGCCGCTGGTGCATTTTTCAATCCAAATAATATGGCTAAGAACTCATAATGACCATAGAGGGTTCCGAAGTTCAGGATTTCATCTATGAGCACAATGACAAACATATCTAGGTACTGCCTCAACACTCTATTTATAAGATCCAAGAAAGGTGCTGGTGTATTTGTCAGTCCAAATGACATGGCTAAGAACTCATAATGACCCTAGAGGATTATGAAGGCTATCTTAGGGATGTCACTTTTTCTAGCTTTAAGTTGATGGTACCAAGATCCGAGGTCTACTTTAGAGAAAAAAATATCACCCTGGAGTTGGCCAACTA
Source organism: Solanum clarkiae (assembly GCA_011800125.2). Lineage (NCBI taxonomy): Eukaryota > Viridiplantae > Streptophyta > Magnoliopsida > Solanales > Solanaceae > Solanum > Solanum clarkiae. Next base: position 8,460 of record JAABOM020070342.1, on the reverse strand, counting down.
AGTCATCAATTCTAGCAAGACGATACTTATTCTTTATGGTGTCCTTATTTAATTAGCGGTAATCTATGCACATTCTAAGAGAACCATCCTTTTTAACATGAAGAGAACTAGAGCACCCCAAGGTGAGATGCTCGGTCTAATGAAACCCTTATCTAAGTGCTCTTTCAACTGCTTTTACAACTCTTTTAACATTGAAGGAGCCATATAGCACGAGGGAATAGATATGGGCTGAGTATCTGAGAGGATGTTTATCCCAAAATCTCTCTCCCTATCAGGAAGGACTCCAAGTAGATCATCTTGAAAGACTTATGGGAATTAAGTCATGAAAGGAACAAACTGGAGAGATAGTTTCTCGGTATTGGAATCTTTGACTCTAGATGGTATATACACCCTTTGAAAATTAACTTTCTGGCTTTGAGATATGAGACAAATTGACCATTTGGAAAAATTGATCTATCCTTCCACTCTAAGACTGGGTCATTAGTAAACTGAAACTTAACTACCCTAATTCTATAGTTTATGGAGCCATGACAAACATGAAGCAAGTCCATGCCTAGAATGACATCAAAATCTACTACGTCTAACTCAACTAGATCAGCCAAGGTATCTTTATAGTAAATTGATAGTAGACAACCCCTATAGACTCTTTGGGCTAGAATAGATTCTCCAGTAGGAGGAAAACACTGAAAGGCTCAAGAAGACATTGTGGACTAATCTCAAACTTCGTGGATACATAGGGAGTCACAAATAACAATATGGCACTTGGGTCTAACAATGCATAGACATCATACGGAATACTCTGAGCATACCAGTAATCATGCCTGGTTAGTTCTCCGGCTTCTATCTGGTGGCCATGGCATATAGACAGTTTGTGCCCCTGCATGTTCCTGATGTAGCACCTTTTTGAATTGGCTTACCCTGTGGTGCTAAAGAAATTGACTAAAATTTGTTATCCCTAATGTTCTACCTCTCCATAGGACAATCCTTCAAAAAGTACCCAATCTGACCTCATCGAAAACAACCATTTATGCCCAATATGCACTCTCCTGGATGAGTCCTGTCACACTTATCGCACACTGTATAATAATTCAATCTTTGAGCTACATTCCCCTATGACTGGCTACCCTAAACTTTGCGACTCTTTGATCCCTGATTATTCTTTACCCTCAGTGTAGGTGCACTAATAGACAAAAGTGCTGGTCCAGATGACTTCAGCTTAAAGGATGAATGACTGGCACTTTAGCCCTTTTCTAACCTATTTCCTTGCCTGATGTCTTGGCCTTCTTGTTTCTGAACTCCTCCCTATCCAGCATCTTCTCCTTCTCTATGTGCTACACATAAGTCATTAAGAAAGCTATGTATATATTCCTAATTAGCATAATATGTTTGCCCTCTCTATCAATCATCTGCATATAAATCAATCTTAGTACGCATATCTGTCACCATAGTGAGAGCATAACGGGACAGCAGAGTAAATTCGAGTTAGTACTCCTATAAACTAATAGCTTTCTCTTTTATATTTAGAAACTTCCTCACCTTATCCTTCCTCAACACTCTAGGAAATTAATATCCCAGAAAGGCATCCTCGAACACTGTCCAACTCAAGGCTGGGGCCTCTTCTGCTCTACCTCCCATCCACTGATCAAACCATAGTCTAGCTACTTCCGTAAGCTGCTAGACAGCTAACTCAACTCACTCTACATCACCAGTATGCATAATCTGAAATACTTTCTGGAGCTCCTCACTGAAGTTCTTAGGATCCTCCTTCACATCAGACCCTGTGAACTTAGGTGGGTTCACCCCAGAAATTCACAAACCCTGGTGGTATCTGAATAATCGTGTTTGCAATCTCCCTGTCGACCTCCTTGTATGGTGGCTGCCTACGCCAAAGTCTGGATGGCCTGACAGAGCTCAGCATTAGAGATATCTGCTTATGATGGCTGCTCAAAAGCACAACTGGGCCTCTAGGTCCCTCAAGAATTGGTGGATTAGGCTAGTTTGCATTCTGCTTGGTTGGGAATCCTCTACCCTTGGCTAGTTTGGTGGCTCTACGTGGAGGCATTTAAAAAATAAGGCACAAACACATGAATTAGAATGGACTAAACAAAGGTAAACTCAGAAGCTTGAACAGAATAATAATTGATAGTGACACAGTGTCTTGTAGCCTCCCTATTATAGGTGTAGCACGCTTAACACAAATAATATGGACTCTACTATATATGGTTCCATAGACATCCTTGGACACTTAAATCGAGATCTGATACCAAGTTTGTCATACCCCGAGTTTACACCCTAGACGTGGCCGGCACCCAGAACCATTTCTGGTCCTAAGTGAACTACTTGACTTGGCTACTTTACTCAGTAGAAGATTCAAATAATAAATGATAGGCTTAGATATAATGTGCTAAAGAGAATGCAATAATGTGAACAACTAAAAAAAGGAAATTTCCTAACAAAAATAGGAAATATGAACTGAAACTCATGTCATCCAGTCTGCGGAACCTCTAATTAAAATAATCTAAAATAACTATTGTGATAGGCCCATGGTAACCATAACTGAAAGAAATGCTAAAACATAAATGAAGACTCCAAAGCCTCTAATTAGTAGGAGGTCTCACCAATAGCTGAATCAAATGTTGGTCCTCAATAGAGCATCTGTTGAGGAACTCTGTCACCTGCGTGTACATCATAGAATGCTGCAAGTCCAAAGGATGTCAGTACATGGATTGTATGAGATTGTAAAATAGCAAAAATAGGAGACTTGGGATAGGGCACTGTACTCAAAAATAACTAAAACATGTATCAAAATAGGATAGCAATGATATTATATATAGTGTATGCAGAAAGTAAGTACTTATGCTGAAACTCACGCAAAAATTTGTTTACTTTAGCTTGGGGAGTTTCTCTAGTAAACAACCATAGCTATGAGCTTCGTAATGATACAAAATCTTATCCATGCTGCCAGAGCTATCCTATATTTTGCTAGGGTAGGGGATGAAATCTAGGGGAGTGGATCCATCCCAAAACTGGGTCATCTTAATGGCAATGAGGAGCGTTGTACTCTTAGAACAATCTTATCCTAAGTTGGCTACGTAGTTTATGAGTTCAAGTTGTTATGCTCTTACCCATATCGGTGTTTTAGTACTATTCCTAAAACTATAAATCGTATGCTCATACTTAAAAGAATATAATATGCTATGTGTATTACTTTTTCTTATTTTTAGGACTTAGGCCAACTTAAAATTCTCTTAACTTTTCTCAAAACTGTCTAAAATCATAGGTTTCATGCTTCACTATTCATAAAATACTTATGCTAATACTTTTCTTAAGTTTGAAGCAAGAATTGGAAACTCATAGATTTTCATAGTGACTTAGGGTTTAACTAGTTTAACAATTCAAAGTAGCATCTCAACCTAAGACCTTAATATAGTAGAGAAATTCAGTAAATGTCATGCTTTTCTTCAAAAGCAGCATAAACAAGAACAATTACTCAAAATAAAGAAATGTTGTTTCCAACTAATAAATTGATACTTGCAGAAACTGGGTAGTTACATGATGGAAAAATAATGTAGAAGATTTTTGTAGGCCTTACATACCTGCTGGAATTAGGTTCTTGAAGAATTTAGATGAAGGTGTATGAAAGACCTACCTTTTGCCCTTTTGAAACTACATTATGAGTTTGGAGAGTGTTGGAGCATTAATGGGTTGAAGAATTATGTTTTAAGGTTTAATTAGGTGAAAACTAACAAGCTTAGGCTTAAAGAATGAGAAAAGATGAAAATATCCCTCCCTAAAATAGATGTTTAACTCGGCTACAGTCCATATATAGCCTGTAGAAACTTCTACAGCCTATAGGAACCCATCCATAAGTTTTAGGATAAATTTTGGGGTCACTGGATCGATTCATCTAGCCTAATCTATGACATGTAGAAGTATTTATGACCTGTAGTTTGGTTCGTCAATTTTGGAACTCAAAAATGGACTTGTAGAAGTTTTTCTATGAGTTGACCATACAGGCCGTAACTAAAACCATGGACTGTAAGTCAGGTCATTATTCCCACTCTGCACTGGAAGTTTATAGTAAAACAATCATAACCTTTTACTCCGAACTCCAATTGAGACAAATTGGATGCATTGGAAAGCTAAATAAAAGAGCGTTAGTTTAGTAGGTTATAGTCTACCTAACTATTTGTATGCTAAGAGTTATGATCATTTAAAGTTGATCCTTTGCATACTCCAAAGTGAAAACTTAACTAGTAGGAATGTCTTGAACTCAACTAAGCACTAGAAATCTCTCATGACCCGAATTCACTTCCAGCACACTTCCCATATATGTCAATGATACTTAAAATGAAAGTATAAGTAAAACATTGCTAGATTCAATCGTATGCATTTGTGATGATGAATTTTCAGATCGTAGGAGTAGAATTGTGAGGTGTTACATAGATATTTTTATCAAAAATGGCAAAATTGACCTTCGAGGTCATTACACCCGATCAAAAGTTACAAACGTCTAGTTAATCTTAATGATTTTAAGAGAAAATCTTTGTAAAGACATGTTTTTTTGTGTGTGTACATATATATATATAATTGATCTTATTTATGAAATTCATAAATATGAGGTGGATATATAAATGAAAAATAGTTATACCTTTAACAAGAATGTTCAGAATGGAGAAAAGTAGAAATGAGTTACATTTTTCACAGATTTTAAAATAAATATTATGTGTCTAATGAAGATTGTAATAGTTTCATTCATATTTCAATTATAGTTTTAACTGAATTATTAAGAAAACACAACAAAGTATAATTATTACTAAATGTCTTAAATTGAAAATGTAAGAGGATCTCATCTAAATGCTAATTTAAACAAATAAAAAAATGCATACGTGATAAATATGGCAAACTAATTATAATATTTCTAGTTTTGGAGTTGTGATGTGATGATACAATAGAACATTTGGGTATCTATGTAAAAAATATATCCAATTATTATAATCAATGTTTGCAAAAAAATATAAAAGTTGATCAAATTTCTTTAAAAATAGTATAAATCTAAAATTTATATTTGATTTGTGATGCAACAATTTATGGAATAAATTTTAAATTCTATATTCTCACAGTAAGTGCTAACAATTCTAACCCCAACCCCCTAAAGCACCACAAACAAAGATTTGAAACTGTTTGAGCACTTTTGATTCACACTTTGTTAGGTTGAGTTTTCATACTTCATGGATAAAAATGCAAAACATCTTACCTTTCAATGAAGAGAGGAAAGTTCCATTAGGAAGTTCACGATAAAAGATTATTGTAAACGAATCATGAATCATATATACAATAGTTTCTCTCGATTTCTAACTTAAATTTCAATTATAACTTTAGTATCTCTAGAAGACGATTAATATTATTGATTTTTTCTATAAGTAGACATAATTGTTTAGAGCATCTTCAATGGCAAGTAGCAATATTCTTCATTTGTTTTGTTGCAGCCCATATTTAGTTAGTGTAGAAAAGTAGATAAAAGAAAAATCATTTATATCCAAGTTACTGTCATGATCCAAGAAGATGTGGTGACACTTGTCTTAACCCACCAAGACAATCAGTATTATGCCTCGAGTTCATACCCTTGGCCTGACTGGCATCCAGAACCATTCCTGGTCTAAATCGAACCACTTGGCCTGACTACTTTACTCGGTGGAATACTTAAAAGATAAGTGAAATGAATAAATAATAATAAGCTAAAGATACTACAATATCTAAATAAACTGAGTAGTAGAAATATCTCAATAACAACTAAAAATAAGATTTGAAACTCTTGACATATAGTCTATCAGGGGCGGAGCTACATTCACTCAAGGGTGGTTAGATGAACACCTTTTGTCGGAAAACTTCTTCGCATATATATATATATATATATAAATTGTTGAATACCCTTAATACAAGAATCATCCACCCATGTTATAAAATTATGAACGCCCTTGAAGAAAATACTGGCTCTGCCACTACATACACCATAGCATACATATACCCACCAAGACTTAAGCATATGTGACGAGATCAACTAACTTTCTTATTCAACCTCACCAAATATGTGCTACTTCCACTTAGCATATATACCAGATAGTACATATATGCCTACTTAGGCTTAAGCACAAGCACAAGTGACAGGACAACCTAACTTTCTTGTTCAATTACGTTCTCTTTTATAAAGGTAGTGTTTGAGACCAACTTGCACCTTCCTAGATTATTTCACCAAATATCTACTACCTTCGATCAACACACAAGTTACGACCCAAGCCTAGGGCCTAGACGTGACCAGCAAATGGGGAACTCGAAGGAACCCCAAACAAGCCTCATAGCATATCATTACACATTCTTGGTCGAAAAAGCAATTAGAATGACAATAAGAGATAAACGTGAACAAGGGGAATAGGGACTAAGGGTAACATCCATATCATAAATATCAAGAGTCAATAGGGTCAAGCTCATAGCATAGATACACATTATGTCCAACAATACCTCTACTACATAGATAAGAGCGGGGGCCAAGACAAGGTAACCGGGCTCACCCTCATAATCAACATATGAGACAAAAGAGAAAGTCTTATTACATAGCAAGAGATCTTAAGAAACGTCCCTGGAATGGAGGACTCACCAACAAGCTTAATAGAAGTCGTACTAGTCACGTGGAGGATGATGACCAAGCGGTATACCGGTTCCTACATGGTGATATCATGTAGGTATACAATATGTGTTAGTACATTTGAATGTACTAAGTATATAGGATACAATGCAATAAGAGGTAGACATCATAGGCAAAATGCATAATCATAAGCAATGAATAGCATACTAACAATATGGCATGTATGAATGATGCTTGAAGTAAAACCATGCATATATAGATCATAATACGAGTGTAAGGAGTAACTATTATAGTGAAAGCCAAGGCCTACAACCCCTTGGATAGGCGCATGAGGTACGAACCTCTTCATGAGGTTACAAACCCCCCACCGAGGTTGACGGAGTACTAACCCCTCGTCGAGATTGACAGAGTACAAACCCCCCATCAAGGTTGATAGGTACCAACCCCCAACAAGATTACAAGGGCCTACCACCCCTTGAGCTGGGTGACCAAGAATCCAACCCCTCGATAGATTACCTGGGCCTACAAATCCCTGAGCCAGGCTTGGTCATCCCCAGCACTTTATAGAGGTAATATCATATATATATATATATATATATATATATATATATACTCATATATACACACATCCACACTCACTCCTTTCATTATCATGGACATACATTCCTTTTCATCATCATTCCATCATAATTTTATCATCATATAGTCATTCAACTCATAAGACATACATTGGCCCTTCAATTCCTCAAGAATCCATAATCGGATATTTTATCAAACACTTAGAGGGTGTGTAATGCTAGTTTAAAATCATGTAATTCAAGAGTGAGATCAAGCTAGAAAAATCAGTGTAAAGCCATCAATAGATACTTGGTAACTCCCTCAAATAAAAAATATCAAGACCCTTCATCAATTCTCATAATAGACCTTAGATACATAGCTCTAAACATAGTAAAATAGTCATAATTTCAAAAGCCCCAACATAGTGTGCAGTGATTTTCATAATAGATAAGACCCATGAGTAAATCAACTTTAAATGAAGCAATTTTGAGTAAAAAGAACTTGGGTATCATGGGTGAGAGAAACCCATGAAAGTAACTCATATACCTTAGCTCTGGAGATGGATACTTGAAGCTTGAGAGGAAATCCTTAGATCCGGATAGGGTTTTGAAACTTTAGTTTAGGAGTAATATTTGGCTAAGTATTTGAATGAGTATTGTAGGATGTTTAGAATGATATGAGGGTGAAAAAGGCTAAGTATAGGTATTTTCACGTATGGGAGGGTCGAAATAAAAAATTGGAAACTTTTTAACACTGAGGCATGTTGCGCCTGCAACGCGCTAACCCCACTGGAATTCGTCACTTTGAAATTTGAAATTGTGATTTGTTCGCTCTAAAATCGGGGTTAGACCTTTTTCCCACTAATTTTGACCCCCTGAAAAAGAATATGAAGTCAGAGTTTTGAAATAATGCATAGATTTTGAGATATATGAAAATTACATTTTCGAGCACTTCAGAGGTACATTTTTAGGCTATTTTTTTGAGTTGTTCCGGCAAATACCAGATGTGTGTGTGTGACAATCTATGGAACCTCTAACTGGAATAGTCTGAACAACTATCGAAAATAAATGCTAGAAAGAAAACATAGACAAAGACTCCAAAGCCTCTGACTAGTAAGAGGCCTCACCAATAGCTGGATGGAAGTGTTGGTCTAAACGGAGCATTTGTTGAGGAATTTCGTCACCTACATCTACATTATAAAATGATGCAGGTTCAAGAAATGTCAGTACATGGAATGCACGGTATGTAAAATAGCAATA
>JAABOM020070326.1:0-37249 GCA_011800125.2 Solanum clarkiae | reverse complement strand
CTTTTTTTTTTTATCATATGAGTATCTTGTATTTTATATGAAAGTGATTTTTAATAAGAATATACATGCTTTTAATTCATCAAGAAATAACTTCTTTGCTGATGAATCATCTCCTTTTTTATTTAATCACATTGTATTTCATATGAAAGTGACTAAAAAAAGAGTATACATGTATTTAATCTTTAATCCATCAAGAAATAATTTTTTTGGTCGATGAATTATCTCTTTTTTTTTTCAATCACATGGGTATTTTGGATTCCATATGAAAGTGAAAGAAAAAGAATATACATGTATTTAATTCATCGAGAAATAACTTCTTTCGTTGATGAATTATCTCTTTTTTCAATTACATTGTATCTCATATAATTTTTTTCATCCTTTTTGTGAAAAGAATAAAAGAAAATACTCAAAAAGAAAAATGATTATTTTTTTCCTTGTAATAAAGAGTCCATTGTTATTGTATTTTCTTGTCCTCTTGGTCCCTAATTTTCTTTTGTTGTAGGGCCATAATTTAAGATTCTTGGTATTACAATAATTTGGTCTTGAGGTGTGAAGGGATGGATCTGCATCCCCCACCTTAAGCAAGGTAATTTCATGGTAGTTCTTATCGCGCAAAGGAATGAATACTCATTCCTTCCTTAAGAATAACAATTTGAAGAGATCCTTACCGTGAGAAGGAATGGATACGCATTCCCGCCTTAAGGATGACAATTTGAAGACGTCCTTATGGTGAAAGGGAAATGGTTATGAGTTCCCGCCATATGAATGACAATTTGAAGACTTCAACTTGCAGATTTGAAGAATTTGAAGACTTCAATTTGCAAATTTGATAGACTTGAAGACTTCAACTTAAAGATTTACTTTAACTTGCATACTTGAAGAATTTGAGGACTTCAGCTTGCATACTTGAAGAACCTGAAGACTTTACCTTGTGTACTTAAAAGATCTAAAGACTTCAATTTGCATATTTGGAGGATTTGAAGACTTCATCTCATATACTTTTGAAAACCTCAACTGGTGTACTTGGAGGTTTGAAGGCTTCAACTCACGGATTTGAAGACTTCGTCTCATATACTTGTAGGATTTGAAGGTTTCAGCTTGCGTATTCGGAGGATTTGAAGACTTCAACTCGCGTACTTAGAGGATTTGAAGACTTTAACTTGCACGCTTCAAGGATTTAAAGGCTTCAACTTGTGTATTTAGAGGATTTGAAGTCTTCATCTTGCGTAGGTGGAGTATTTGAAGACTTCGAATTTCATATTTGGAGAGACATGAACACTTTAAGCTGCAGACTTAGAGAATTTGCAGACTCTAATTTGTATACTTGGATTATTTGAAGATTTCAAGTATGCTGTTGAGGAAACTTATATTTGATAGAGGTTTGCCCCTATCGAGTCACCACCATTTGGCATGAGTCCAAAGTTTGGTGAAAAGGTACTCACAGCTTTAATACTCATATAAGAGATCAAGTAGGGGACATATGGTTTTTGACACTCGTGCAACTGAACTTAGAATATAATTCCAAGTGCCTACGTACCTCAATGAAGAGGATCAAGTCACAACGTAGTTCTAGGAGAGTGAGTGTTTTTTTTGGATGTGCCATACACAGTTTATACTCTTGCTGGCCAGGAGTAATATGCAGTTTATCCTCCTACGTCAAGGAGCATCATCTCACTTAAAGGGTAGTACCTCTTAAGGAATTTTGTATTTATGGGACTTTGTATTTATGGGACCAATCCTTAGGTCATCTGCATCAAGAAGTTTGTAAGCACCATTTGAATACACTTCTTGTATTACATGTGGTCTATACCACTTCGAGGTGAATGTGACCCCAGACTTTTGTTAAGTGATAATGGGTCTCCTTACTGCAAGTACTTGGTCTCCGAATTGAAAACACCTCAGGCAAACCTTTTTATTAAAAGCACGAGATAGACGAGCCTGATAACATTCAAGATTTTGTTGAGCTTCGAGCCTCTCTTCATCTGGCGCTTCTAACTCAGAGAGACATAGTTGAGCATTCTCTTCTTCGATAAGTCCCTCTTGAATAGCAAGTCTCAAGGATGGTATCTGTCACTCAAGTATTAGGACTGCTTCAACTCCAAAAATAAGAAAATATGGGGTTGCTTGAGTTGGTGTGCCATATGTTGTCCTATATGCCCACAAAGCTTTTTCCATTCTTTCATGTCAATCTCGTTTGGACTTGGAGACTACTTTTTTTAGGAGATTGCATAGAGTTTTATTAAACGCTTTAGCAAGACCATTGACGGTAGCATGATACATAGAAGATTTTCGCTGCTTGAAGCCAAAAAGATCACAAATCTTATTCATCAATTTTTTATCAAATGGCTTGCCATTTTCATTTATTATGTATCGAGGAATGCCGATTCGGTATATGACATTCACTCAAATGAATTTCGCAACATTCTCCTTCTTTACTTCTTTGAGAGCGACAACTTCGACCCATTTTGAGAAGTAATCTGTTGCAGCCAAGATGTATAGGTGTCCACCAGAAGATTTTGGGAGTGGTCCAACTATATACAACCCCCAAGCATCGAATGGCCAAGATGCAACAGTCGGGTTTAAAACTTCAGGCGGTTGATGTATGAGGTTCACATGGAATTGATAAGCTTTGTACCTTCGAGCATAATCCAAACAATCTTTTACTATGGTTGGCCAATAATAACCCATTCTCTTTATGTGAAAGTGGAGCTTTGGTTCGAATTGATGCAATCCACATATTCCCGAATGAGATTCCTGTAGAGCTTGACTTGCTTCTTCCTCTCCCAGACATCAAAGGAGTAACCCCTTAAATGATCTTCTATATAATGTGTCCTTATAGTAAAGGAAATGAGGTGCACGACGACGAATGTCAGTCCTCCTTTTGGAATCTTCTAGGAGTATCCCATAACATAAGTAGTCGATGATAGTTTGTCGCTAGTCCTCTCCATTATCTTGCCAGTCGATCGCTGAGGACTGGTTTCGACATGACAAACTCGAAGGGATTTACTTTATATATGATACGAACAATGTGAGCTTGAAAATAATGCTTCATCTTTTGAATTGAGAAGACTAGATCCAAACATAACTTTTCTATTGGCGAATAATTCAGCTCATTTAGTGTCATCATTCTGCTCAAGTAGTAGAGGGGGTTTTCTTTGCCTTCCCTATTCTCTTGAGCTAATAGGGCTCCAACAGACCTTTCTTATGCCGCAATGTAGAGTGTCAATGGCTTTCCAGGTATAGGGGCTGCTAGAACTGGAGGGTTTGCCAGATATGCTTTGATACTTTCAAAAGCTTCACTACGTGTTTAGTCTCACTTAAAAGGAACACCCTTCTTCATAAGATGACTGAATGGTTGACATCTCCCAGCTAGATTCGAGATAAAGCTCCTCAGGTAAGCTACTTTCCTTGAAGGCTTTTTAACTCATGAATTTCTCGAGGCTGGGCATCTTCTAGATGACATCAACTTTAGCTTGATCAATCTTGATCCCTCGATGTCACACAAAAAATCCAAGAAATTTGCCAGAAGTAACCCCAATGACACATTTCAATGGGTTCATCCTTAACTGATATCTTCAGAGCAATTCAAACTCCATTCTTAAGTTTTTCAAATGGTCGCCATTCTTTCTCGACTTCACCACCAAGTCATCAACATAACATTCAATATTTTTGTGGAGTAAGTCATCAAATATATTCTACATAGTCCTTTGATGTGTCGCACCAACATTTTTTAGACCAAAAGACATGACTTTGTAGCAATATATAACTTTAGGGGTGCGAAATGCGGTGAGTTCTTCATCCTTCGGTGACATGCGGATTTGGTTATAACTAGAAGAACCATCCATGAATGAGATTGCCTCATAACCTGTTGTAGCATCAATCATTAGCTCTGGAATACGCAGTGGGAACTCATCTTTAGGGCATGCATTGTTGAGATCTCTGAAATTAACACAAACTCGAATTTGGCGATTCTTCTTCCTCACAGGAACAATGCTTGAAATCCATGTGGGGTATTTAACTTCACGAATGAAGGCTGCCTCAATGAGCTTGTTGATTTCATTCTCGATAAATGGGACCAACTCTGGCCTAAAACATCTTTTGGGCTGCTTCACAGGACGAGCACCATTCCTAACTGCTAATTGGTGGATTGTTATTTTAGGATTTAAGCCAGACATTTCCTTGTAACTCCAAGCGAAGACATTCTTATACTATCTGAGTAGATTCATATAAGCATTTTCTTCCTCAACTTCTAGAAAAATGCTTAAGTAAGTTGGCCTTGGGTCTTTATCAATGCCAAGGTTAACTTCCTTTAAAGGATCTATCGTGGCTTTCACTCCTTCTTCCAGTTTTGGTGGAGCATCTCCAACATCTTCTTCCTCTTGTGGATTATTCTCACTAACAGATATATAGTAACACCGAGCTATGTATTCTGATCCTCGATCAACCTTTACTCGAGAGGCATCGATCTCCCTCAAAGCTGCAATATGATATGAGGATCCCACACTTTTTTCATCTTCCTCACGTTCCTTAGTGTAAACCACGATGTGAGTCTTTGCCTTTAGCACCCCTCCACATGAAACCATGAGTTCCACTTTTTGCGTCATCCTCGAGGGAATTGTGCTTTGGATATCCTTTTGGATAAGCGGAGCAAGTGTTGTCACCCTTAGGTAACTTTTGCGATGCTTCTTATTTTCTTTCTTTAATTGCCTCAACCTCTCGAACATAGAAGTATTTGTAGTGGGTTTTCCAAGTCGATCGAAGACAGAAGGCCTTTGTTAGAAGAAGAGGACTCATCTTCAATGGTAATGCAATTGTTACTTGCTCTTCTTATGGAAGTACGGACTAGAGGTGGTTGGCTATAGCCCAAACCTTCACGCACTTTCCTGGTGACATCATTTTGATGGGAGTTTCTGAAATTTCGATGGCTCATTAGGGTTGTATCCATCCTTTGCAAGTAACTTGTAAGAATTTGGATCAAAGTCTTTTGTACGTTTTGTAGGGAGTAACATATCCTGAGGTGGAGTTTGGGCCACAAACTCTCCTAGTAGCTTTGACGGCAAGTTGATTGCATCAATATGTTTGATAGGAAGAGTTAGCCCTCCCAGTACACTTCCTTGAACATCATATGATTGACCTACCTCTTTTTTTTACCTTCGGAACATAGCGAGATATAAAAGTTGGCTTCTTCTTCGAGGACATGATCTTCCCTTTATCTGGGTAGGAATCTAGCTCCCCAATATTGGCCTTGACCTTTTCAATATCCCCATAAGTTCTCTTGCTGGTAGGTGTATTGGACTTGGTCAATTTGACATCGTCAAGTTTTGCTTCCTTCAATGTAATTCTTCAAATAGAATTTTGCATCAGCAAAGTGTGACTCAGCTTCAGTGAAAGGATTATCATCACCAACTATTTTCCTTTCAATTCCATCTTGAAGATACTTCAAACATTGATAGTAAGAGGATGGGGCAATTTTATTCTCATGTATCCAAGGCCTACCAAGCAATATATTATATTAAGTCTTTGCATCGATCACGTGCATCCATGCACTAGATCGCAAATCACCAATATGGATTTCTAACTTAATGGAGCCTATAGAGCTCTGCCCCCTTGATTGAATCCTTGTATTAACAGATGACTTTAACTAAGCTCCTCAGTCGTGTTGCCCAGTTCTTTCAATGTATGGATGGGCAGGATGTTAGCCCCAGATCCTTCATCAATCAAGATTATATTTATCCTCTTATCTAGCACGTGACCTACCATGTAAAAAGGACGATTATGTAGCTTTTCACCAAATAGGAGATCATCTTCTGTAAATGTGATTTTTGTATCACATACATGTGCTTCTTGAAAAGAGGGTTCTGCAGGCTTCTCGAAAGATAAGGGAGACGCTTTTGATGAGGTTTCGCCTATTGCTTCTTCTTTATCCATTGGAGATATCTTTGATGAACTTTCACCTATTGTCTGTCCTTTGTCAGTGTTAAAACATGATGCCTCATTGTTGTCTCGAGCAGTTCCAGTGTTAAACCAACTCAGCAAGAATTCTCCAAAAGTCACTGGACGTCATGCCTTCCGGTAGTGATGCACTTCCACCCTTTCTTTCTTTGGATATGTGACTAGCTTTTGCTTCTTTGCTCTCCTGACCATCCTTCCTCTAGTCGGTTTCTTATATAATTCTCTTCATGAACTTGTCTTGTTGCGTCTCCGCGTAGTCACAAGAATCCAAACTTTCATCATTATCTCTATTAGTTTGGATTTTATTTGGCTCTAATGACTTCTCTTTCTCAAGAGTATATATCTGGATTGGGTTATGCGAGCCAAAAGTGATAGAGATTTGGTTAGAACTAGCTTTCTCATCATCAAGGACCATCTTCCCTTCCCTAGCCAATTGTATGACTGTCTTTGAAGATGAAACACTCTTCAAGAGGATGACCCAAAAGCCTATGATATTTGCAATAGTTTGGATCATCAGTCTTTACAGCTTCATCGGGCCATTTCATCTCTGGTAACTCAATGAGCTTCAGTTCAACCAACTCATCAAATATTTGAGAAACATCAAAATCCAAAAAAGAATATTCTTTCTCTTGCATCTCTTTTAAAGTCAACTTTCGATTTGGACGCCCCTGAAAAGTTGTCTTTACACTCTGCTTCCTGCTTTCCTTTATAGTGAATTTCACGGGTGATGCGTTGACAGTCATGGATTCCTTGTTATCATTTTTAGCACAAATTTTCTCCATTTCTTTGGTTCCTGATTGTCCTTTCCTCTGTTAGGATCGTGAACAAGCATTCCATCTCTTCCGGTAGAAGACATGCTCAACTCCATATCATGAGCACGAGTCGCTAGATCTTCAAAAGACACAGGTTTGATCCCCTGTAGGATGTAGAGAAGCCCCCAGTGCATTCCTTGGATATACATTTCTATTACAGGAGCTTCACTAAGTCTATCTTTGTACTTGAGACTTGCATTCCTCCATCAATTTATAAAGTCAACGATTGGTTCATCCTTTCTTTGGTGAGTATTTGTGAGTTCTACCATGCTCACTATGTGCCTTGTGCTATAAAAGCGATTGAGAAACTCATGCTCCAGTTGCTGCCAACTGTCAATGGAATGAGGCTCAAGATCTATGTACCAGTCAAATGCATTTCCTTTCAAGGAACGGACAAATTATTTGACGAGATGATCTCCATAGGTCCCAGCATTATTACATGTCTCTACAAAGTGTGCAACATGCTGCTTTGAATTTTCTTTACCTTCGAATTGCGGAAATTTGGGAGGTTAATATTTTGAGACTATCAATCCTTGCAGGTAAGGCTTAGCATACATATGGGAATACTTGGTGGAGACTTCATACTTGTCTTTAATGGTCCCTTCAATGAAATCTTTCAATTGATCAAGTGGGATCATTGCTTCGGCAGAAACTAGAAGCTCCTTGAGAGTCGGTGCTTGATTCGTAAGATTTTCAGTATCTTGAATCTCAATAACCTTCCTAGGTGTATGGCTAGATTCCCCATCGAATAAGCCATCTACTTTATCTATCAACTTATTGATACGAGACTCTTGGTGTTGCATATGCCTGGTCAGTCCTTCAATCATCTTTGCCAGACTTGCAGGTTGTTCCTCCGTGGATGAAGCATTAGTTGTCATCGCTTGCATGACTGTTGGAGGCATAGAAGGGTAGCATGGATTATCATGGAAGTTGATCTTAAGAGGTCTCATATTATGTGACACTTGTGGAGAAGATTCATTGGACGAGTGCTAGTCTTTCTTTGCAGTAGAATTCTTGGAACCAGAGACCTCTTAGAGCTAAAGTCTGCTTGATCTTTTCAGCAACACTGCTTCCTCCGTCTAAAGCATATGTAGAGGACCTTTCTCCCCTTGGAATTGAAGATCCAAAATCAGGAGTTGGTGCGTACGACACTCACTGTGTTTGTTGTCTTAACATAGTGGCTTTGCTCCTTGTAACAAGCTCCACTAGTTCCAAAAGTAACATTCAAGATTCCCTCTACTTCAGTGGAGAACTTGGAATCAGCAGCCTTGGAGGAAGTTGATTGAGAGTTGATCTTCTTGGAAGCCATTTGACTATTCTTTGATTCTTGAAAAGTTGAGATGAGAGGTAGAGATTGTCCCATTGGGTGTGCCAAAATTTATATGACAATAAAATTTATGTTAGAAAATAATAATCGATGAACGAAAAATATTTCAATAATTAATATTTTATTTCAAGGAGTAAGTTCTACGATCTCTATGAATCCTCTGGTTCGCCTTTTCAAATATAGATTTATGGGCTCTTTAGCTTATTCTTGAATCTTGGAAAACTTGATCTTGATTAAATGACTTGGATTTGAACTTGAGCTTGATATGATCTTGTTCTTGAACTTGATCTTGACTTGTACTTGAATCCAAGGGCTTCTGCGTTTGTTCTTGAATCTGGTAGTCTTAATGTTGATGTGTTCTTGAACTTGAATGTTTGATTTCTTGATTTCTTGAATTCTTGTTGCTTTGTAGAGAAAATCTGCGCATTTGATCCACGAGCTCTCTCTGGCTAATTGTTAGAATTATTGACGTCAATTCTGAATTATGAGGACCCTTTTATATAGTTATAGAATAGAAGAGTCATGGTAGAATCATACCTTCTTCCGATCAATCAAATTTAAGGTGACATGATGCATGAAAAGTGATGAGAATATGACTCCTTGAGTTATAATGAAATCAGGCTTTCTTCTGGCCAATCAGATTTAAAGTGACATGACGCAGAAAAAGTGATAAGAATTGGACTCCTTTCAAGCGATATTTGATTGGTCGAGACACATCACTTGTACATGTAATACATATTTATTGGTCTTTTGATTTAGACAGGAATGCCATGTCATTTTGACACATGTCATGGTTTTATTGATTTCTTTATTTGACTTGACACGCCACGTCATTTGGCATGTGGGCTTAAGTGGGCCTCTAGGATGAGAGGATATTGAGCCCAATGAAGTGAGTCATTTTTTGCAGCCCAAAATAAATGAACTTGGGCTTTCTAATTAAATTCCCATTTTATTGGACTTAATTAATTAACCCAATTATATTAATCTATAATATTTATTTTGACTAACATATTTTGAACTTGATATATTCTGAATCATTTTATAAAATTTATATTTCAATAAATTTCATATGATTACAGTCATATAAAGAAGGTATATACTCGACAACAAAGGTATATTGGGAAAATGTAAAGCTGAATTTATTAAGTGATTTAAGCAAGTGCGAGTTATGTTGGTCTTGAAAATAAAATAATAATGAATTAAGAACAACAACAAGAAGATCGTGCATTGAATTCTCAGAATTGGACTTCGGAGACCTGAATAGAGTATATACAAGATAACGTATCAACTGAATAAATGAGGGCTATTGCTTAAAGAAATTAGTATCTGGTCCCAAATTATAAGTTAGAGGTGGGAGCACGAGAAAAGTACTTAATGTCATATTAGAATATATTTTTTTAAAAAATATAAAAAAATTATTTTCAAAAGCCAAAAATAAGCACTTAAAAATCATCATTCGGATCACCATCGAATCTAAAGTCAAAAATTGAGGTAGATCTCATGTGTGGTGTGAGAGTAGGGTCTTCAGTTAGGTGTCAAAGTGGAATTTTATGTTGTGTCGGACCCAATTTTCAGATTGAGAGTCGAGTTCGGGCCCCAGGTCAAGTATTAGAGTTACTTTTTAATCGATCGTCAAATTTGAATATCAAGATCAAATTCTAGTTCAAAAGTCGAATGTCGTGGTCGGATTCTGATTCAGACATCAGGTCCCAAATCGAGAGTTGGATCGCGTCCTAGGTTGAAATTCGGGATCAGATCCTAGCTCCGGAGTCGGGAGTCAGATTTGGGTGGGGTTAGATCATTGTTTGAACATTAGATCTGTTATATAATGTCGGAGTTGGATCTTGAGTCGAAAGTTAGGCTAGGTCAGGAGACGAAAGTCGGGGTCGAGTCTCATGTCAGATGTCAAGATCAAGTGGACTTAGATTTTGATTTGGAAGTCGACTACTAGGTTAAATCTCGAGTTGAAAGTTGGGTCTCAGTAGAAGATTCAGACCTGGTTCTAGGTCAGGAGTTAATGTCAGAAGTCAGGTCTCTAATTAGTGTCGGGTATCAGGTGTCAAGGTCTATTGTTGGGATTTTAAGTCGGGTCTAGGGTTGAATGCCGTGATTGAATCTTTAGTCAGAAGTTGGCTCTTGATTCGAGTCTTGGAACGAACATCATATTGGATCCTATGTTGGAAATTGGGACTGAGTCTTCGTTCAGAAGTTGAGTCTTGATTTAGGTGTTGGATGTTAAGGTTGGGTCCAGAGTCAGGTGTCAAGACGGGACTCTATATTAGTCATTGAAATTTTTTTATAAGATAATTGATTGAGATTATTGCACGTTCATAGACACTAGTTGTTACAAAAGCATAAATATAAATGTTAGTTGATCAAAATATCCACCATACGTTGATTGACTTATTTGCCCTTTTAAGTTAATACCTCCATTTGAAAATTACTAATGGGTATAAGTGTAAGTTTATATTAGGACTAAACAAAACATTTATTAGGATACATATTATTCTACTAATACTAGGAGCTGAACATTGAACCTATTTCAAATAATTAGGAACATAAAAATCATTAAAAATGTTATGTAAACTTCTAATTCTTCCTTAAAAGACTCTCCTTGACAAAAGTGCCATAGGAATACTTTTTAGGTGAAATTGCTGTAGGAATCACATATTAATTGTATCATAACACATTAAATATGACTAATTTATTTTAAAATTGAATTTTGAGTCCTTTATTGGTTTGCTTAAAATACTTCTCTTTTTTGTTTATCATATTTAAGACTTCTATTACCGTGAATTCCTTTTTCTAATAACTTTATTTTTAATCTTATTTATTTATTTAATTTTTCATCGTTTGTCTAATTTAATTTAGCAATTTAGTCTTCTGCTATTGTGTATGAATTTTGATATAGGTCAAATAGGTGAGTTTATCAATGAATTGGTTGAATTTGATATTGAGGGAAACATAGATTTTCAGTTGAATGCAGAATTATCATCAAAATTCTAATCTCATAATGAAAAGCTAAATTAATGTTTGGTAAGAGAAAATTATTATTTTGTTTAATTTAAGTGATGAAAAATCACCTTAACTTTCTTTTTTATTTTATAGTCTAGCTTGCCAAGAGGAAACTATATTTTATACGTGCAAAACACGTATCTAAAATAGTGTCTATCTTCTATCCATTTAACTATCTATTTTATTCAACAATTTTGGTGGAAGAAGGATAAAGAAATTCAAAAAAGAATATGTTGAATAATATTATAATATTTAAATTTTTTTCTACTATTTCAAAGTCTGTTCATAAAAGGACGCTTACATTGTACGTTCTACGCTATAAATATGTTTTTTATCACCAAAACATATGGAATAAGTATCACTATTTGTCTAGCATCGAAGTCAAATATCAGGGTCGAATTTTGAGTCTAGTTTAGGGCCAAATGTCGATATTGGATATTGTGTCAGAAGTCAGATCTTGCATTGAGTCCTGGGACAAGTGTTGCATCAGGTCTTGAGCTAGGAGTTGCAATTTAATTTTGGTTCATAAGTTGAATCTCAATTTAGGCATCGGATGTCGATGTTAGATGTCCCGGCGAATCACGAGTCAGGGGTCAGGACGGGACTCTAGGTTAGTCACCAAAAACTTTTTTATATGAAAATTGATACAGAGAAACGTGCAAAGCATGTTTATAGATGCTTCAACAGGAGTAATATAATTATTGACCGACCAAAATATCCACTAAAAGTTGATTTACTTATTTTCTCTTTTAAATTAAAATTTCTCCATCTAGGAAATTACTAATGAGTATAAATGTAATTATGTACTAGAATTAAATACATTTCTATTAGGACTAAGTTTATTGCAAGATACATACTATCCTATAAACACTAAGAGATTAACATTATATCTATTTCAAATAAACTATGAGTAGAGAATTTCTACACATTTCATAATATTAGTTGATTAAATATTCATTAAATATTAATTGACTTTTACATCCTTAATGAGTAAGTATTTAATAGTTATAACTTTAATTAGTTTCAATCTCCTACATATTTGTATAATAATTAAATAACAATTATTTAAAGAAAATAGCAAATAACAATTTTGTTTCTTGTAGAAAAATAGTAAATGATAAATTTATCTATTGTAGTGTTTTTTAATGTAGGAAAAAAATATTCAATCATCAATTCTTTGAGATATAATCTTTTGTCATTGATTTTTATCCTAAATTCAAGATGATTTGAGACCCATCTACTGGATCCCGAGTCAAAATTGGGGTTGAATCTCAATTTACGTATCGGATTCCAAGTCAAAAATTGAAGTAAGATCCCTGGTGTGAGTGATGATGTGCCAAAATATGACACTTTTAATGCTTTAAACGTAGAAAATTTTTTGTGCTCTCTAAGTGATCTTAATAGATTTGATATGTTTTTATGTTGATTTTGCAGGATTACAGGAGTCGGAGAGTTTTTGTGCTGATTTGTACAAGTTGCTGCTTTTTGAGCTTTTACAAGAACATCTACGGTCCATTGTTTGATCCACGAGCCCTAGATGGGTTTAGTAGTCTTGAACCGGTGAGGGCCTATTTTTCTGAAGTTGAATCTACGAGTTATTAGGAAGGGTTGTGGTTTGTTTGATGACACGTAAACCACTCCATGACTTGAGGCCTAGAAATTTTGCGTAGGTGCTAAAAGTTAACAGGACAAAGGAACTTATAGTCTGTAAATCAATCTACGGTGCTAAAAGTTGACATGACAAAGGCACTTACGATCTGTAAATCAATCTACTGTTCATGGGAAGCAGTTCATGTAAAGATGGAAGATTTTAAGGATGCAACTTACGAAACTAGTCCACGAGCTGTACTTGTATCTACGGCCCGCAACTCCGTTCATGAAAAGCCCCGATTTCAGTTTTCCTAATCAGTTTAGGATTTTTATTTCTTTTATTACAAATTGGATTTTTAGCTATTTTTAGACATACAAAACTAAGGACTTCATATTATCACTTTGTTTTATTGTGTTCTAGGAGATTTTGAGGTGATAGCTTTTGTTCTTATCTTTGGATTTCATTATTGTGATTTATGTGGAGATTTTGAAGTTCTTGTTCATCAATTCTTCATTGTAAATGTTTAATTATGCGAACATATAACACAATTTCTTCATCTACAATAAACATGAATAATTAAATCCACAACTAGGATTGTGGGAACCATGAAGAACTAACAAAGTAAAAATTAAATATTTTGTAATCCTTGGAAAGTGTGCATGTATGTATTGTTTATTTCTTCTTTTTGAATTCTTTATAAAGGATGACCAATGTTAGAACTCACCTTATCTTACTAACCAGTCTAATGGGGTAATGAATGGGAAAAGGGATAAACAATAGGATTGACGTAAGAACACTCATCTAATCAACCCGAACCAAGGGATGATTGTACTAGGACAAGATAAGGGTTAGTAATGTGATACCTGTAGACGACCCAAGTTGCATGACGAAATTTGCCTAGTTACTAACCCAAGGAATTAAGTGAATATAACTTAGCAATTTCGTATGCTGCACACTAGAAAGATAACAAATATGAGGTTATACGACATTAGGAATTCATTGGGAGCATAATATCCTAGTTACTTCTCTCACTGAATTAGTAATACATGCATTGACTGTTGATCATAGTTTAGGTTTCAATCATTGTTTTTACGTCAAAGCCCCTCTTTTGGAAAGTAAGTCATCTGATTCATCCAAATTACTTTAATTACTCCAAGTCTAGACCATATTCCTCATGAGATCAACCTAAACCATTGTTAGGTTGTATATTTGAATATCGACCGCTTATACCATAATTTGGGCGTTATTATCAGGTCAGAATTGGGTCCCCAGTTAGATGTCAAAGTAGAATATTGTGCTGGGTGTTAGAGTCAGATTTCAAATCAAGAGTCAAAGTCGTTATAGGGCCCTATGCATTGGAAGTAAGATCCAAGACCAAACAAAATAGGAATTTCTTGAATTTTGGCCTAAATGTTCAACACTGAGCCCACCACTAGCTGTGATGCACACCATGAGCTGTGGTGGGCAAGTGTCGTGAGTGCCTTGGTAAGTATTGAGGGCTGCTTTCGGTTGCCTACCAACCATTACATCCTTCGTGATTTATGGTTTTGTCTATGTGCATGAAAAGGCTCATGGTGGGCACCCTTCCTAGGCTAATCCACCATTGCCCTTCATGACTTACACTACGACCCTTGGCGCCGCTTCATGGGTCATGGTGGGCTACCTTGAAGGGGTTCGTCCATGGGTTATTTTTTCAGTTTAAGTGGGATATTGGGTCATATTATCACTCTTAAAAAGGTATTTTAGGTAGCTTTAGGATGAAAATATCCTTCATTTACTATCCTAATTATTCCAAGCCTTTCATTCACTCTCAAAACCTAAAATCGCAAGTTCACTCTTCAAATTCCACTCTTAAGGTCGTTTCCCTGCTCTAATTGAAGAACTCACTGAAGACCTAGCAAGTTGTAATGACCTGACCTAGGGGCCTAGTCGTCACACGTTGAATGAGATTCCTGAAGGAACCTCACCCAAGCCATCTTAAGCATCTTAAGCATTCATAGGCATTTAGTAGAAACAATTTGTAGAAAATGAGGGGGAAGGGACTATGGGTCATTTTAGCAATGAAGCAACATTAAAAAGTAATGGAAATAATGAATAGTCATTTTGTCAACTTGAGGTTGGTTAGCCCATGCACGACCTCTCCATCTAGAGTTTTTGTTCCTACCTTGATTCCCATGCAGCCTTGGAAAAGCCGGCCGAGAACCCACCATTTGGTTTCCCATGTAGTGTACCTCCTCATTGTAACTACCTTCAAATTGTGAACCCTCAAAGATTAATTCTCCACCAGCACCTACAATATTCAAACTTTTACAATTTCCTCCCATGACATGCTTAGTCAAAAGATCAAGCTAATTCAATATTTTAGCTATGTTCTCATCCCTCTCTTGATCCTTAGTGAGCTGCTCCTTAGAAGGACCTGTATGTCCTGAAGGTACTATGTCATATCTTGTTTACCATGCTCGGTTAATCATTGTCAAGCCATCTAGGAGGTTACAAGCTTCAGTGAATGTTTATGTCATTAGGCCTCCTCCCACTAACTGATCAACTACTCCTTTGTTCACCGCGTTGAGGCTCGTATAAAAGTATTACAAGAGCATATAGTTCGGAACTCTATAGTTGGGACATTGGAGTAAGAGTTTTTGAAACCGAAGCCATGTTTCATGCAACGACTCACCTTCTAGCTGCTTGAAGTTCTCAATACTTCTTCTAAACTTTATCATCTTTGAGAGAGGAAAAAAATCTATGAAGGAAGTAGCTTCACCCATCAAGTAATAGAATGATGAGGTAGCTCAACTAGGCACCTCGCTACCTCTCCAGTGACGGAAAAAGGAAATAACCTTAGTCAAATGGCTTCTTGACTCACTTCCTAGAAATTGAATAGGAGAGATACATCAACAAACTTCCTTAAGTATTCATGAGGATCTTCGTGGCCAATCCCTCTGAACAATCCCTTTAGCTGTAGGAGTTGCAACATAGTACTTGTTACATGAAAATTAACTCCTCCGTCCAATGGCAGTAGTCGAATGGCCCCAGTGCTACCCACATGATCCCAATTAACACCTTGCATATCGATCATGTCTCCAACATTCTCACCATGCACACTCTCATCATCCTCAATTTTATCACCTATTTTTTCAACAGCAAAAACAACAATAAAACAGTAGAAATAACTCTAACTACAAGAAAAAATCTCAGCAAACACTTCTAATATGAACATACCGATTCCTCGGCAATGGTGCCATTTTTATGTCGCTTAACTTGGCTACTCGAAGGAAGCAGGGGTAGTCATCATCACCATAATAACTCTAATTAGAGGTTGGGATCGATCCCACAGGAAATTATTATTCAAGGTAGAAGTAACTCGTCGAACTAAGTAATTGTAGGATCTTGGGTGTTGCAATATTAAAAATTAATTATTGGACTACACAAATTCTAATTAACATTTAAAAACCAAATGAAAGAAGATGTTGCGGATGTGCAAATATGAGAATCGATCTACCAGCTAGGTCTAAATATTTGACTAAATGAGTTGATATTGAGTGAATAAGCTAGATTGCTTGTAACCCATGTTCAGCTATGATACACGAGTGTTTCACATGAATCAACTACGAAATCATACGTGGACCGCCAAGGATACGCTTGGCCTAAGAAGTCTTAGAAAAACCCCTAATACCTTGGCCATTGAATCCATGGCTGTGCACATCAACTGAAACCCCAAAAAGATTCCAGCCATTATATCCATTCCTCACTCTAAACATTCCGGCCAATGCAACAAGTAGAGATCTAGAGTAAAACCCAAGTTTGCAACCTTGGAATTATAGATTAAACATAAGAATGGATATAAGTTCACTCGAATCAACTGCAGATAAGTCAAAATATCAAAGACCCAATAGATAAATCAACAACCCATAACAATAATACACCCTAAACATTGGGGGTTTTAGCCACACATGCTAGAAATTAAAGATTTGATACCAAACATAATATCATCAGTCACGGGTAACAAGATTGAATAGAAATTAGTTGATTATCATAAGCCAATCTACTCCAATTTGCTACCCAAAAACTTCAAAACCCTAACTCCCCTTTATACTCTTTGAGGAAAGTTCTATGTACTACTCTCTAAAACTTAGAAGATGAATTGTTCTAATTTTGTATGAACTGATATGTACAATGTCCTTTCCAAAATTTCTTATATACTCCATGCAAATATGTGAAAGTTTGTGCTATGCAATGCCATTCGATAGTCAAGGCTGACCATCACCGAGCACTCCAACGATGCACCGAATATGCACTTGATCGCTTTCCTCTGCTTCTTTAAAAGGGTTCCTCTTCTACAACATTAGGCGATAACTCCATTCTAATGATTCAATTTGGCGATCCACTAAAGTGTTCATTATATTGCCTTCTTGTCAGTATTTTAGGGCTTTGAGTGTTGCAGCATTAGGTGATTTCCTATGTAATTCAGTGGTGCACCAAACATGCTTTGCGATATCAAATCTGACCGTCTTATCAAGTTGTTCTAGAACCTTAGTTACTCCAATGATAGGCACTCTCTTTGAGTGTTCAGCAGATCACTAAGTATGTTGGTGATATCACTTTTCTCAGCCTTTTTGCACTTTTGCTCCCTTTCTAGGATTTTAGCAAGTATTGTCCATTTGTGCACTTTTAATCCTATTTCTTTCATAGCACATACATATTTATTAGAATTTGGAAATAATATTGCACTAAAGGCAATGTGTCTTTGTAAGTTAGCCCCAAAATAAGTTTGAAATATGGAGTCATCCCCTAACTATTTCAGTGAATATTTTACATGTACCTTATGGGATCTTACCCATTTCAGGGAATTATGCAACATGTGCTATATGGATCCATTAGCTAATCATTCTCCTAACATATAATGTAGTTAAGGGATAATGGTGGCTAACCAAGACCCTCTTGGTATTATGTCTATTCCTATGGAATACATAAACATAAGCATAATTATAACATGCATAAGCTTGTAAATCATAGTATCATGATAAAAGTATCTCATTATGACCATAACCCCTTCAAGTGAGCGTATCCTTTCAAAAGATGGTGCATCATAGATTCATAAAAAAAGTTTATAATGTTGCATAATTTTCATAGAATTACCATGAATTCATAAATACTTGGTATCCCTTAATCATTCATAATATTCATGACTTACTTAACTTGTAATAAAACCTTTCATTGACATAAGCTGCTTCATCATATAACCTTAGTTCCAAAACATGGTGGATTGATGCATGGAGGCTTAAAATCATGAAATTCAATATTAATGTGCATGAATAAGATAAAAAATTATCACTTTAAACCATTCAAAATAACTCACCATAATCATTGAGAAACCTCTAGTTAGGGCTTCATGAAAGTCATCTCATTAACCATGAAATTTATGGTATTATAATATAAATAGATTTAAATGTCATAAAGTGTTCCAAAGTATCAACCCTTGAAAGGATTTATTCTATTTCAATTCAATAGATGACAATTTCTAGCATAAACCATGAATAATAAGAGGATTAGGAAGTAACCATAATGAAATCAACCTTGAAATTAAATGATTGAGTTGGAAAGGGTATTGGACTCCATGGGTGAAAGGATACATGAATGAAGAAACCCACATACCTTAATGTGCTTAAAGAAGATAAGAGAAGCTTGAAGTCACCTTGAAGCTTGGCCTTAAATGAAGGGGTCTTAAAACCCTATAAATTTAGTTGAAATTTAGTAAAGAAGACATGGGAGCAAGGTTTTGACAGGATTTTAGGAGTTTTGAGAGTGAAATAGGTCTAAAATGAGAGATATTTCATGAATTCCCATCTATAAGGGTTCAGGGATTAGTCTCAATAACCCTTACTTAAATCTGGATTTCTTTTAAAAAATTGTACTATGGTAAAGCCAAGGCACGACGCGAACTTGTTCTGGCACAGGTTATTTTTGTGCGAAGATCAATTTTCTCCCAATTTAGCCTTGGAATGAGTTTTGGTCATCTTAATACTAAAATTATCCCTGTTGCGATACGGAAAGGTCGCAGACCCCTTTGAAAAGTGCAAAAATTTTCAAAAGCTATCTTTTGATATGGTTGACCTAAAAAACAATCGAGATCATTTTCACACTCAATTTTGCCGCCGAATCAAGAATCTGGTCTTAGATTTGCCAAAAAGGACACATATAATGCATTATGCAAGGCATCAATTACAAGGTATCATAAGGCACTTGAGAGGTGTTACAACATCTCCCTCTTGAGAATATTCGTCCCCAAATGTGATGGAATTACTCTTGGGAGGAGTAGCTAAACAATGTTTTAGCACAACACGAATGCATTAATGAATTTCAAACACCATTTCCATGAAATTTCAAATCATGCATCAAATATCATCAAAATATGTTACCATGATGCTTCCATACAATGTATAATCGGTGTGATCCAGATTCTATAATCGTAAGTGTTATTGTAAGTCAAACTCAATGAGTAAGAGATGCTCATCCCAACTACCTTTAAGTTCCAAAACACAAGATCTAAGAATGTCCTCAAGGGTTTTAATGATTCTTTCAGCTTCACTATCCATTTGTTGGTGAAATATCATTCTATTCTTGGCTTTAGTACCAAGTCCATTTTGGAAAGATCTCCAAAAGATAGTTGAATTAGGCGTCATAATCCGAAATGATGGATAATGGAACCCACAAAATCTAAACAACTCATGGATCTACAGTTTAGCATAGTCTTTGACACCATAGGTTGTTTTAATTAGTAAAATATGAGCCAACTTTGTCATTCTGTCAACAATCATCCATATAGAGACAAAATGGTTCTTAGTACTAGACAAACCAATCATAACATCCATATTGATTTCTTCCCACTTTAAACAAGGAATCTTTATGTCTTGGGATTGGCAACCTGACTTTTGATGTTTGTCTTTGACTTGTTGGCAATTATGACATTCGGTAATGAAGTTTGCAATGTCTCTTTTCATACCACCCCACTAATATACTTCTCTCAAATCCCTATACATCTTCGTCGAACCAGGGTGAATGGAATAGGAGGAAGTATGAGCCTCTTTCAAAATCAAGTTCCTCAACCCATCAATATTTGACACACACAACCTACATTGGGGCCTAAGGACATCATCTTGCCCTTAGCAGGAAAACTCTATTTTACCGTCTTTTACTAATGCCTTCATCTTAACCAAGGTAGGATCAAGATCTTTCTTGGATTTGACCTCTTAGATCAAAGAAGATTTGGATTCATCCAAAACCATCATACCTCCCCATCTTTTG
This sequence comes from Solanum clarkiae, assembly GCA_011800125.2. NCBI lineage: Eukaryota > Viridiplantae > Streptophyta > Magnoliopsida > Solanales > Solanaceae > Solanum > Solanum clarkiae. The sequence continues at coordinate 17,250 of JAABOM020070326.1, read as the reverse complement.
CTTCAACTAACCTACCGCTCACTCTAGAAAATTGATGAACTTCCTTTGTCAACTAATGTCATAGTCTTAAGGAGTTCCAAACACCTTCGTTTCCTCAAATTAAGATTCCTTTGGATGAAAATATATTGAAGATTCATGATCGGTGAAGACATCTAGATGAACCTCGCACAAATAGTGATGCCATATCATCAAAGTAAATACCACGGTGGCCAACTCAAGGTGATGTGTAGGATAATTATCCTCGTGCAATTTTAGTTATCTAGAAGTAGAGGAAATGCCCTTCCCATCTTACATCAACATACACCCCAAAACTAATCCTTAAAGTATCACAATGGACAAAAAATCCTTCTAATCCTTCTAGTAAAGTCAAAATTGGAGCGAATGTAAGATTGTCCTTTATAGTTTTAAAGCTCCTTTCACATTTATTGGTCGAAAGAACTTTTGTCTTCTTTTGTGCTAACTTTGTCAAAGGGGATGCAATTGAAGAAAATCTATCAGCAAATCTCCGATAGAGTCTCACTATGCCTAAGAAACACCTAATGTCCTTTGGAGTCAAGGGCCTAAGAAAATTTCTCACCACTTCTGTTTTCTTTGGGTCCACTTTGATTCCCTCACCTATACCACATGCTCAATGAATGCAACCTTCGTCAACTAAAATTCAGATTTGGCAAACTTGGCAAATAACTTGTGTTCTCTCAAGGTTTGCAACACTACCCTCAAATGCCTCACATGCTCTTGCTCACTTCAGGAATAGATCAAGCTATGATCAATAAATATTGCAAAAAACATGTCAAGGTAGGGTATAAAGGCCCTATTCATGAGATCCATAAATATTGTCAGAGCATTGGTTAGGCCAAAAGACATCACTATAAATTCAAAAGTGCTCATACTTTGTCCGAAAGGCCATCTTAGGAATGTCACATTCCTTTACCCACATTTGTTGTATCTAAACCAAAGATCAACCTTAGAAAAGTGACTAGCCCCTTGCAACTGATCAAATAAGTCCATCTATCCTTGATAAGGGATACTTGTTCTTTATAGTGACTTTGTTAAGTTATCAGTAGTTGATGCATATTCTAAGTGAACAATCCTTCTTCCTCAGAAAAAACACTAGTGCATACCAAGGTTAATTGCTAGGACTTATGAATCCCTTTTCCGATAAGTCCCTCAATATTCGTTTAATTCTTTCAATCTCAGTGGGGCCATATGATAGAGAAGGAGTAGAGATAACTTGAGTATTGAGGAAAAGGTCTATGCCAAAAGCTATTTCCCTTTTTGTAGGAACATCGAGGAGTTTATTTGGAAACTCATTGACCACTGGAATTGTCACGATCCAAGCCTTGGGCCTAGACATGACATGGCGTAAGGGAAACCCAAAGGATCCCCAAGCAAGCCTCTTAGAACATCATTACACATCCTTGGTTGCAGAAGTAATAGATACAACAAAAAAGAATAAGAATAGGGGAAACGGGACTAGAGGATAGCTTGCACAACATCATAATCAAGAGACAAGAGACAAGCTCTTATCATAGACATCAAGAATAATAGAGTCAAGGCTCTTAGCATAGATACATAATATGTCCAACAAACACCTCTATTCATAGATAAGAACGGTGGCAAGACAAAGTAACTGAGCTCACCCTCATGATCAAAATAGACAATAAAGAAGAATGTCTCGATATATAATAGGAGAATCATAGACTAAGGTCCACGGCGTGGAGTACTCACCAACTAGCTAGAATAGCACCTAACTAGCCACATGGAGGAGGAGGATGATGAACTTGGGCACTGGTTCCTACATAGTGAAATCATGTAGGCATAGAGTGTGCATTAGTACATTTGAATGTACTAAGTATGTATAATGCAATGTAAACAAGAATTGAGCATCATAATCAAAATACTTCACAAAAGGCAATAGGCATACTTATAACAACATGACATGTATGATCAATACATAATTCAAACATGCTTAAGTAATTCATGCTCATATAGAATATCATATATGTAGAAGAGACCAAGCTAGATTTCCAAAGTACAAACCCCTTGGTAGGTTAGTCATGATAGCATCCATCACCTTAGTGTGTGAGGTAAAAACCCCTAGTCAAGGTTAGTGATGATAGCACCCATCACCCTAGTGTGTAAGGTACGAACCCCTTATCAAGGTTAGCGATGATATCACCCATCACCCTAGCGTGTGAGGTACAAACCCCTCATCAAGGTTAGTGATGAAAGCACCCGTCACCCTAGTGTGTGAGGTACAAACCTCGCATCAAGGTTAGTGATGATAGCACCCATCACCCTAGTGTATAAGGTACAAACCCCACATCAAGGTTAGTGATGATAGCACCCATCACCCTAGTGTGTGAGATACAAACCCCTCATCAAGGTTAGTGATGATAGCACCTATCACTTTAGTGGTTGAGATGTTAAACCCTCAACTAGGCCACCCGGATCGGGCATGCTCTAATGCAACACTTTATATAGAACATATCATATACGTAAGCTCATTTCATCATTACATAGTCAATCATATTATATCTCATGCTTTGGACCTTCAACTCCTCAAGAAACTATGCCCGAACATTTTATCACACTTAGAGGGTGTGTAGTGCTAGTATAAAACCATGAAATATAGAGATGAAATCATACAAGAAAATCCATTATAAAACCATGATTCAACACCTTGCAACGCTCTCTAGAAATATACATCAAAACCTCTCATCATATCTTACAATAGATAAAAGATTTATAGTTCAAAACATAGCAAAAAAGTCAGAACTTTACATAACTTTAATATAGTGTGCAGTGAATTTCATAATAATCAACACCCATTTGTAAACCAACGTTAAATCATGCAATTTGGGTAAAAGAAAGCTTGGGTATCATAGGTGAAAGGAACCCATGAAAGAAACCCATATACCTTAGCTTAGAGATGAATTTGGTAAAGACTGGAGATGGAGACTTGAAGCTTGAAGAAGAACGTTAGCTTAGGATGAGTGTTTGGAACATAAGTGTGGGGAGTGAAAATATGACTTAGTGTTTGAGTGAGTATTGGGAAATATTTAGGATGATATGAGAGTGAAATTTGGCTAAGTATAGGTAAAAACACGTTAGGGAACACTTAGGCCCAAGACACAAAAACCTTGGACCGAGATAGAAATCACTAGCAACAAAATACACATGTTTGCGTCTGGTTTGCAATGCGGACCTGTTACGGAGGCCAAAATCACATATGTACATGATAGTTGTGGGTCGCGTGCTGTCGCAGATCCATTCTGGATAAGAAAAATTATGAAAATTGAAATTGCTAACTGTTTGCTCTTAAATTGGGGTTAGACCCTTTCCCCCCTAATTTTTACCCCCTAAGCAAGAATATGACGTTGAATTTTTGATATCATGCATAGATTTTGAGATTTTAGAATTTTTTTTTGGGAATTTTGAGGCATATTTTCGGGACTTTTTGGGGTCGTTTCAATATCTCCCCCTTGGAAACATTCATCCCCGAATGTAAAAGAGATGCACAAAACAAGAGTAATTAAGATTAAATCATCCCCAACAAGACTGCAACATTACATTTAAAACATCATTTTCAAAATCTCAACATACATGTACAATCTTCATAAATTTTGTCAACTTAAACATGAATGCATATGAATGGCATAGCGGCTGAAACATAAGACTTGTAATCACATGGGGGACTTAACATTAGTACCTTAGGCTTGAGTGGAATGGAAAAGATAAGGATACCATTTTTGCATGTCTGCTTCTGCCTCCAAAGTAGCACTTTCGATTTGTTGGTTCCTCCAAAGGACCTTAAATGATGCCACCTTCTTGTTCCTCCATCTCTTCACTTGCCTATCTAGGATATGGAACATAATCTCTTCATAAGTAAAATTATCCTCAACAACACCCACAACATCAAGGGGCACAATAGCATTGGGATCACCAACACATTTCCTCGATATTAAGATATGAAACAAATTCATTTCACTAGGCAACTTCAATTCATAAGCTACCGTTCCAACCCTCTTCAAGACCTCATAAGGACCAATATATCTTAGACTAAGCTTCTCTTTTTTACCAAAATGGACCATACTTTTCATTGGAGAAACTTTCAAATAAATCCAATCACCCACTTTGAATTCAAGGTCTCTCCTTCTCACATCAGTATAAGATTTTTGACGATTTTGGGCTGTTCTCAACCTTTCCCTAATCATTCTTACCTTCTCAAGGACCTCCATGCCAGATATGGTCCTAATAAGTCCACCTCTCTAACCTCAAACCAACCGACCGGTTATCTACAACGTCTCCCATAAAGAGCCTCAAAAGGAGCCATACTTATACTAGAGTGATAGATGTTGTTGTAGGCAAATTCAATCAAAGGAAGATGGCCATCCCAACTACCCCTCAACTCTAAAATACAAGCCCTTAGCATATCCTCAAGTGTTAGAATTGTCCTTTCGGCTTGGCCATCCATTTGAGGGTGGAAGGTCATACTAAGGTGAAGTTTTCAACCAAGACCGCATTGAAAAGACCTCCAAAAGTGTGAAGTGAATTGTGAACCATGATCCGATATGATGGACAAAGGAACCCCATGCAACTTTACTAACACATAGATGTACAACTGTGCATACTCTTCAGCTCCATATATGGTTTTAACTGGTAGAAAATGAGCCAATTTCATCATCCTATCAACCACCACCCAAATGGAATCAAAACCTTTCCTAGTCTTGGGCAACTAACTACAAAATCCATATTAATCACCTCCCACTTCCAAGTGGGAATCTCTATGTCTTGGGTTAGGCCACCCAGCCTTTGCTGTTCATCTTTAACTTGTTGACAACTATGGCAACCGAAAACTAATTTGGCAATGTTCCTCTTCATGCCTCCCCACCAATACACATTGCTCAAGTCTCTATACATTTTGGTGGAACCGGAGTGGATAGAATAAGGAGAATTATGGGCCTCATCAAGAATTTTCTCTCTCAAACCATCAACACAAGGCACACACAACCTACTTGGTACCTAAGGGTACCATCTCCCCCTTGGGGAAAACCTCTACTTTTCCCTTATTCATCAAGGCCTTCAACTCAAGCAAGGAGGAGTCAAAATCTTGTTTTGTTGTCACCTCATCAACCAAGGAAGATTTGGAACCATCAACACCACCACCACCATCACCCAATTCCTCCAACTTAACACCCACCCAGACAACCTATGCACCTCTCCAGCCATTTTCCTATCACCACCATCAACATGAGCTAGGCTACCCATGGATACCTGACTCAAAGCATCTGACACCACATTCGCCTTACCCGGATGATAATGCACAGTCATGTCATACTCTTTGAGAAGTTCTAGCCACCTTCTTTGTCTCAAGTTGAGATCTTTTTGAATGAAGACATATTGAAGGATCTTATGATTGGTGAAGACATCAACATGAACCCCATACAAGTAATGACGCCAAATCTTTAATGTAAACACAACGACGGCCAACTCTAAATCATGGGTAGGGTAGTTCCTTTCATGTACCTTGAGTTGTCTAGAAGCATAAGATATGACCTTACCATTTTGCATTAGCACACAACCGAAACCAACTCAAGATACATCACAATACACAACAAAACCCTCCAGCCCATCCGATAGTGACAATATAGGAGTGGACACAAGCCTATCCTTCAATGTTTGAAGCTTATCTCACATTCATCGGTCCAAACAAACTTAACCTTCTTTTGAGTCAATTTGGTCATAGGGAAGAAATGAAGGAGAAACTATTCACAAATATTCTATAGTAACCGCATGGCCCAAGAAGCTCCTAATCATATTGGCCAATTTCTAATCATATTGGTTTTCTTAGGATCCACTTTATACCATCCGCCGACACCACATGACCCAAGAATGCAACCTCCTTCAACCAAAACTCACACTTGTCATATTTGACATACAATTTCTCCACCCTCAACCTTTGCAACACAACCCTCACATGACCCATATGCTCCTCCCTACTATATGAATAGATCAATATATCATCAATGAGGGCCACAATAAAGGAATCAAGGTAAGTTTCGAAGACCCTATTCATTAGATCCATGAAGATGTCTAGTGTATTAGTCAACCCAAAAGACATCACAACAAACTCATAATGTCCATATCTAGTCCGGAAGGCCGTCTTAGGAATATCACACTCGCTCACCCTCACTTGATGATACCCGGACCTGAGATCAATTATAGAGAAGAAGCTAGCCCCTTGCAATTGGTCAAACAAGTCATCAATTCTTGGAAGAGGATGTCTATTCTTTATAGTGACCCTATTGAGTTACCGATAGTCAATACACATTCTAAGTAACCCATCCTTCTTTTTCACAAACAACACCAGAGCACCCTAAGGTGATTGGCTATGTCTAATAAGTCCCTTTTGCAAAAATATCATTCATTTGTTCCTTTAACTCCTTCAACTCCGCCGGGGCCATATGGTAGGAGAAAATAGAGATAGGTTGAGTATCAGGAAAGAGATCTATGTCAAAATCTATCTCCCTTTTGGGAGGGACACCAAGAAGTTTATTTGGGAAGACATCAAGAAACTCGTTTACAATAGGGACCGACTCAATGGAAGGGACTCTATACTCCACACACTAGCCCTCACAAGATGATGCAAACATCCCCTAGAAATCAACTTATGGGCTTTAATGCATAAAATAAATCTAACCTTCACCAGCACATCTTGACTTTCCCATTCAAGGATGGGTTCATTAGGAAATTGAAACTTGACCCTATGGGTTATACAATCAATAGATGCATAGTCCGCTTGTAACCAATCCATCCAAGAATGACATCAAAATCTACCATGTCTAATTCAAGAAGATCACAAGGCAATAACTTGTGCAAAATGCAAATAAGACAACTTTTATACACTTTCCTAGCAACAATAGAGGCACCAATAGGAGTAGACACTTCATATAACTCATACAATAACTCGGGGAAAATATGGAACTTTTTAGCAACAAAAGGGTTAACTAAAGAAAGAGTGGCACCCGGATCAATCAAAGCATACATATCAAAGTCAAAGACTTTCGACATACCGATAGCAAAATAGGTAACCTCACTAACCCCTTGCCTCCCATGTAGTGCATGAAACCGATTGTTCCTTGGGGCACGACCTTGAGGGCTACCTCTACCCAATGGAACAATATTTGCACCCCGGCCCTTGCCATGATTTCTTGGACAATCTACCTTCTTGTGACCAAGCTCCCCGCAGTCATAGCAAGCATTGGAACCCTTCAAACATGGGTCCTTATGACCCCCTCCACATTTAGGACACACATCAATGGGGGCTAGAACACTAACACCTTGAAGCCTTGGGAGGTCATTGGCAAACTCCCTATTAGTAGCACGGTAAGATCCTTGGCCTTAATAGAATCGACCACTCCTTTGGAACTTACCCCCAAGATGGGCTCTCTTGGCCTCGTGGCTCCTTATCTTTCTCAAATTTTCTTCCTCCATTTGCTCGACATAGGTCATCAACCGAGACAAGTCCATGTCACTAATTAGCATGATGGATCGACATTCTTCACTTACCAAGTTGGAGATCCCCATCATAAACTCGTTCATCCAAGATCTAGGATCGACCACGAAAGTAGGAGCATACTTTTAAAGCTGATTAAGCTTGAGCGCATACTCCCTCACACTCATAGCACCTTGTTTCAAGTTCATAGACTCCACCAACTTAGCTCTCCTAAGCTCAAGAGGGAAAACTGGTTAAGCAAAGCCAATTTGAATTCCTCACATAGCACCACAATACCATTCTCCTTCTCACCCTTCCATAGATCTTACCATATTTTGGCTACCCCTTTGAGTTGGTACGCTGCCAACTCTGCCTTTTCATTCAGCCAAACACCCATGATATTCAAGATTTTGTGGACCTCATGGGTCTTCATCCACCTTTGACCCATAGAAAGCCAGAGGATTCAGCCTCGTGAAGTCTCTTACCCTAACTCTAAGGATAGTAACATGAGGGGCTTGGGCCCCTTGATTGACTTGGTTGACAATAACTTGGGCAAGCATAGTGAGAGCATTCCGGAGCTCACCATTGTTAGGTTGCTCCGTGGGAGTTTGGTCCCTTCATCCTCGAGTGTTTGGCATGATCTAGCATAGCAAAGAATAATCGTTAGGGAAAAAACTAATGACAACTCTATAGCACAACTTAGAACATGAAGAAGGGAAACATTTCCTAAAATGTCTCATAGCCTCCTATTCATAGTCATGGCACGCTTCACAACCATGAATAGAACTCTAATCGAAGTGGTATGTTGAACTCCAAAAATTTGTCAACCTAGTGCTCTGATACCAAGTTTTTCACCATCCAAGCCTAGGGCCTAGACGCGACACAGCGTAAGAGGAACTTTATTATACATCCTTGGTTGCAAAAGCAATAGATACAACATAAAAGTATTAGAATAAGGCAACAGGACTAGGGGAAAGCTTTCACAACATAATAATCAAGAGACAAGAGATAAGCTCGTATAATAGACATCAAGAACAATGGAGCCAAGGCTCTTAGAATAGATACATAACATGTCCAAAAAACACCTCTATTCATAGATAAGAACGGGCCTCAAGACAAAGTTACCGAGATCCCCCTCATGGTCAAAATAGACAATAAAGAAGAATGTCGCAATATATAATAGGATAATCACAGACTAAGGTCCTCGGAGTGGAGGACTCACTAACTAGCTTGAATAGTACCGAACTAGCCATGTGGAGGAGGAGGATGATCAACTTGGGCACTGGTTCCTACATGGTGACATCATGTAGGCATATAATATGCATTAGTATATTTGAATATACTAAGTATGTAGAATGCAATGTAAATAAGAATTGAGCATCTTAATCAAAATGCATAACAATAGGCAATAGGTATACTTATAACAATATTATATCTCTGGTCAATACATAATTATAACATGCTTAAATAATTCAATCTCATATAGAATATCATATATGTAGAACAGACTAAGCTAGATTTCCAAAGTACAAACCCCTTGCAAGGTTAGTGATGATAACACCCATCATCCTAGTGTGTGAGGTACAAATCCATCATCAAGTTTAGTGATGATACCAACCATCACCCTAGTGTGTGAGGTACAAACCCCTCATCAAGGTTAGTGATGATAGCACCCATCACCCAAAGTGGTTGAGATGTTGACCCCTCAACTGAGCCACCCAGATAGGGCATGCTCTAATGCAACACTTTATATAAAATATATGATATACATAAGCTTATTTTATCATCACATAGTCAATCATATCATATCTTATGCTTTGGACCTTCAACTCCTCAAGAAACCATATCCGGATATTTTATCAAACACTTAGAGGATGTATAATGGTAGTATAAAATCATGAAATATAGAGATGAAATCATATGATAAAATCTATTATAAAATCATTAATCAACACCTTACAGCACTTCGATATATATATATATTAAAACCTATCATCAAATCTTACAATAAATCAACGATATATAGCTCAAAATATAGCAAAACAGTCACAACTTTACATAGCTTTAACATACTGTGCAGTGAATTTCATAATAAACAAGACCCATTTGTAAAAGAACTTTAAATCATGCAATTGGAGTAAAAGAAGGCTTGGGTATCATGGGTGAAAGGAACCCATGAAAGAAATCTACACACCTTAGCTTAAAGATGAACTTGGTGAAGATTGGAGATGGAGACTTGAAGCTTGAAGAAGAACTTTGAAGGAGAACATTAGCTTAGGATGAAGGTTTAGGACTTGAGTTTGGGGAGTGAAAATATGACTAAGTGTTTGAGTGAGTATTCAGAAATGTTTAGGATGATATGAGGGTGGAATTTGACTAAGTATAGGTAAAAACATGTTTGGGAATACTTAGGCCTAAGACCCAAAAGCCTTGGACCAAGATAGAAATCATTGGCAACAAAATACATAGGTTCGCATTTGGTCCGTGATGCGAACCTGTTGCAAAGGCTAAAATAACACATGTTCGCGGTAGTTGCGCATGCATTGTTGTCGCTGATCAATTCTGGATAAGAAAAATTATGAAAATAATTGCTAATCATTTGCTCTCAAATCGGGGTTAGACCCTCTCCCCCTAATTTTGACCCCCTGAACAAAAATATGAAGTTGGATTTTCGATATCTCACATATATTTTGAGATATATGAAATTTAAAATTTTGGGCATTCCGAGGAACATTTTCAAATACTTTTTGGGGTTGTTTCAAGAATTGACTCAATAGAAGGAACTTATGGCTCAATACCCCTAATCCATACAATAAGACAAAAGCAACTATTAGTAATCAATTCATGAGCATTAAGACCAGAGATAAACTTACCCTTAGCCACCAATCATTTCGTTCCCACTCAAGGACAGGTTCATTAGGATTAGAACCTAACCTTACAAGATCTGCAATTAATGGAGGCATGATATGTATGTAACTAAACCATGAGAAGAATAATGTCAAAATTTACCATGTCAAGTTCTATAAAATCACAAGGCAAGACTTCATGCAATATAGATACGAGATAACCCCTATAGACTTTTCTAGCAATAGTTGACTTACTAATGAATGAGGAAATCATAGACAATGTTACGCTTAGATCCAATAAGGAATATAAATCATAATTATAAATGTTTAAAATACTGTAGACAACATTGGGTGTCTATCCACCCCTTGTCTCCCTTGAAGAGCATAGAAACAATTATGATGTGGAGTGATCACGCTCAAGTTACATCTCTACTTTAGAGGATAAAGTGGTCGTTGCCAAATATAAAATGTAACCAAGGTTAAGGTCAAATCACATAGAAAATACAGCGACTTTACAAATCGATTCACCAATAAATAATTCAGGTATTAGCTAACTCAATTCCCCAAAGAGGGGAGGGGGGGTTGCAATGATTGATACGAAATTAAACTAAACTAACTAAAATAAAAGACAATAAATACTGGCAAGTAAAACACCCCAACATGTGCCCGAAAATGTGCCTAAAAAATGTCTATAATTATAACTTCCATATATTTCAAAATCTGTACATGATATCAAAAATTCAACTTCATATTCATGATCAGGGGAAAAATTGAGTGGAAAATAGATATAACTTCGATTTTAGAGCAATCATAGCAAAAATTTCATTTTCCAAAGTTTACGATAAATAGAGAGGAATTGCACCCCAAGAGCGAGCGGCCAGGGCGTGGAGCAGTATTTTTTTGTTGCCAGTTCACTATTTCAGCCTAAGGCTTTGGTACCTTGGGCCTAAGCCTTCCGATTCATAAAAACACCTATACTTAGTCTTTTTCATCCCCATATCACTCAAGACATTCTCCAAAACCCTCTCTAACACTGCTTGATATTTCATCTAAATACAAGTGTCCTAAACTCATCTTTGAATCTCAAGAATTTCTTTCAAGCATCAAGTTCTCATTCAAATCTTCACAAGAAAATCTCCAAAGTTGAGGTATGTAGGTTTCAACCATTGGGTCCTTTCACACATGGTGCCCAACCTTCCTTTTTATTTAAATTGCATGTTTTCAAGTTGAATTATTTATGCGTATTTCTTATTATGAATTTTACTATAAACTATGTTGGGGTTTCATAAAATCTTGACTATTAAAGCTTGTTTTGAGCTATGAATCTATGATCTATTATGAGATTTGATGAAGGGTTTCAATGAATCTTGCATGAGGTATTACTAAGTTTTGGTGGGTTGATTTACATTAAGTTTTATCACATGATTTCACTCTTGAATTACATGATTTTGAACTAGCATTATACACCCACCAAGTGTTTGATGAAATGTCCTGTTAAGGATTCTTTAGTTGTGGATGATCTATTGCATGGCCTATGAGTTAAGTAACTATGTGATGATGAAAAGAATATATATGTATGTGATGAATTCATCAAAGGTATCTGTAGTGTTGCAAGTTGACCACACCCTGTTTAGAATGTAATATGGCTCAACCACTTTGATGAGAGGGGGGGGTGCTATGCCCATCTACCATGTTGAGAGGTATATACCTTGGCCACATTGATGGGAGGTGCTATTCCCATCTACCAATTTAAGGGGTATATACCTTGACCACTATGATGGAGGGTGACATGCGCATCTATCAATTGAGGGGTAGATACCGCAATCACCTTCCAAAGGGGCGATATGCCTTGGAATCCAAATACTAGTTTTCTTGGTCTATGATGATGGTCTGTTCCAACACATGTAATATGTTCTATATAAGCATGTTTTACTTCAAGAATTTATCATGCATACCATATTGTTATTATACTACCCAGTGCTTACAATTATGCATTTGAGTTAGGTTGCCTATCTCTTGCTGCATTACATCCTACATACTTTGAACACTCAAACGTACTAACGTATACTCTATGCCTACATGCTATTACCATGTAGGAACTGGAGCACCTCTTGATTATCCTTCCTGTAGCTAGTCTTGGCATATTGGAAGAAGAGCTTTGGTGAGTCCTCAAGTTCGGAGACATTAGCTATCTTACTCTTTTCACTTATTTTCTTTTCATGTTGAACTCTTGATATTATAAGGGTGAATCCAGAAAGTGTCTTAGCCCCTAGTCAAATCTATGTTTAGCGGTGTAGTTAGAACTAAAGATATAATTATGCTTGAGCTTTGACTCTTCTAGGTTTTATGCAATCAAAGACATCCTTAGTCCCGTTTTCCCTTTTCCAGTAATTCTTATTGTTGTTATTATTCTTTCACGACCAAGGATGTGTGTATAATATGCTAAGAGGATTGTTTAGGGTCTCTTCATGTTCCCATTTGTCATGTCACATCTAGGCCATAGTCTTTGTTCGTGACAAACTTGGTATCAGAGCATTATATTGTTAATGATCCTCGAAATTCAACACACAACATTGATTAGAGTCTTGTTCATGGTTGTGTAGTGCACCAAAATTATAAGTAAGAGGCTATGAGACATTTTAGGATGTGTTTCCCTTCTTCATGGTCTATGTCGTGCTATAGAAGTTAAGATAAGCCTTTCCGCAAAAGAATGTTCTTTGCTATGCTAGATCATGCCTATTCCAAGAGGAAGAAGAGCTCGTTCACCCGAGGAGCAACCGACCCCTCCCCCTCCTCAAGATTCTCATGATAGGGGAGCGACTCATGAAGAGTTTTGGATTACTATTGCCATGCTAGCTAATTCCATAACTAATTAAATAAACCAAGGGGCCTAAGCCCCTCTTGCTTCTACTCCGGCCTCAAGGGTGAGGAACTTTACTAGGATGAACCCACCAGAGTTCCATGGGTCTAAAGTGGATGAGGACCCTCAAGAATTTATTGATGAGATGTACAAAGTGTTGTCTATCATGGGAGTTAACTCGGAGGAGAAAACAGAGTTGGCGGCCTACCAACTCAAGTGGGTGGCCCAAATAAAATTTACCCAATAAGAAGAGGAGAAGGAGAACAACAATGTGATCGTTTAGGAGGAGTTTAAAGTGGCGTTTCTCAACTGGATCTTCCCTCTTGAACTAAGAAGGCCAAAATGATAGAATTCATGAATCTAAAGCAAGGATCTATGAGTGTGAGGGAGTATGCCCTCAAGTTCAATTAACTATCCAAATATGCTCCACAATTGGTGGCCGAGCCAAGGTCTAGAATGAACAAGTTTGTTATGGGTGTATCCAATTTTGTGAATGAGGAGCGTCATGCCACCATATTGATGGGTGATATGGAATTGTTCCCCCTTGTGACTTATGCCTAACAACTGGAGGTGGAAAAGTTGAGAAAGAGAAGAATGGGTGAGGGCAAGCGGCCCTATTTTGAAGGTAGATTCCAAAGTCCCAAGGGTGGCCAATTTCATCAATGTCAAGGGTCTTCCAATGTTTCTAATAGAAGGATTGCTAATGACAACCCACAGGTCGAAGGTGGTGGTAGTGTGGTGCCTAATCCTATGTGCCCAAGATGTGGTAGAGGTTACAATGGCCTATGTTTGAAGGATACTAATGCTTATTATAGTTGTGGTGAAGTGGGTCATAAGGTCATTGATTATCCTCATAATCACAACAAGGGTTGAGATAGCCGTCCACAAGGTCAAGGTGCAAATGCGAGTCCTAGGGGAAGAGGAGGCCAATATGAGGGTAGAGGAGGCCAACGAGGAGGTACTCCAATGCAAAATCGGTTCTATGCTCTTCAAGGGAGACAAGTGGTAGATGAGGTGCCTGATGTCATCACCGGAATATTAAAAGTCTTTGATTTTGATGTGTTTGCATTGATAGACCTGGGTGCCACTCTTTCTATTGTTACTCCTTTTGTTGCCAAAAAGTTTCATGTTAAACCCAAATTATTTTGTGTGAGCCATATGTTGTGTCTACTCCCATTGGTGCATCCATTGTTGCTAGAGAGGTTTATAGAAATTGTCCCGTTTCTATTTTACATAAAATATTGCCTTGTGATTTTGTTGAATTAGATATGGTGGATTTTGTTGTCGTTTTTGGGATAGATTAGTTGCATGCATATTACGCCTCTATCCATTGTAGAACCTGTACGGTCAAATTTCAATTCCCTAATGAACCCGTCCTTGAGTGGGAGAGTCATGATTTGGTGGTCAAGGGTAGATTTATTTCTTGCATGAAAGACCAAAAGTTGATTTCTACGGGGTGTCTGTTTCATCTGTGAGGGTTTGGGATGTTGAGTCCAAAGACCTTCCTATAAAGTCGGTTTCGGTGGTTAATGAGTTCCTTGATATCTTTCCCGATGAGCTTCTCAGTGTTCCTCCCATAAGGGAAATAGATTTTGGCATACAACCTCCTTCTTGATACTCAACCCATTTCTATTCCCCCTTATCGTAAGGCCCCGGTGGAGTTAAAGGAGCAATTGATGGATTTGTTGTAGAAGAGTTTTATAAGGTCTAGTCAACAACCTTTGGGTGTATCAGTGTTGTTTTTGAAGAAGGAGGATGATACTCCTAGAATGTGTATTCACTACCGGCAGCTTAATAGGATCACCATAAAGAGTAAGTTCCCTCTACCAAGGATTGATGATCTTTTTGACCAACTTCAAGGGGCTAGTCATTTCTCTAAGACTAATCTTCAATCTAGGTATCACCAAGTGAAAGTGAGGTGGTATGACATTGCCAATAAGGCCTTCCGAACTAGTTATGGGTACTATGTGTTTGTGTTTATGTCTTTTGGGTTGACCAATGCACTGGCTATCTTCATGGATCTTACGAATAGGGTCTTTAAACCCTACCTTGATTTGTTTGTAGTGGTATTTATTGATGATATCTTGGTCTATTCCCATTGTGAGGAGGAGCATTCGAATCAGTTGAGGGTGGTGTTGCAAATTTTAAGGGAAGAGAAGTTTTCATCAAATATGAAAAATGTGAGTTTTCATGGAAAGAGGTTGCCTTTTTAGGTCATGTGGTGTCGAGTGATGGTATCAAAGTGGACCCTAAAAAGGACAGAGATAATTAGGAATTGTCCTAGACCTTTGACTCCATCGGATATTATAAGTTTCTTGGGTTCGGTGGGTTACTACCGGAGGTTTGTTAGTGGTTTCTCTTCTATTGGTTTCCCTATGACTAAGTTCACCCAAAAAGGTCTCAACTTGAGAAAAAGAAGATGGTTAGAACTCCTTAAAGATAATGATATGAGTGTGCACTATCACCGCGGTAAGGCTAATGTTGTGGTCAATGCTCTAAGTAGGGTATCTATGGGTAGCCTAGGTCATGTTGATGATGGTGGCAAGGAGGTGGCTAGGGAGGTCCAACAATTGGCTAGATTGGGTGTTAGGTTGGAAAAGGTTGATAATGGTGGTGTAGTGGTTGTTGATGATTCTAAATCTTCATTGATTGAGGAGGTGAAAGCAAAGCAAGATCTTGACCCTACCTTATTAGAGTTGAAGGCCTTCAAGGGGCTAGTCACTTCCCTAATATTGATCTTCAGTCAGGGTATCATCAAGCGAAGGTGAGGGAGTGTGACGTTCCCGTGACGGCGTTCAGGTTTAGGTATGGGCACTATGAATTTATGGTTATGTCATTTGAGTTGACCAATGCACCGGCTATCTTCATGGATCTTCTGAATAGAGTCTGTAAACCCTACCTTGATTTATTTGTGATGGTTTTCATCGATGATATTTTGATCTATTCCCATACTGAGGAGGAGCATGCGACTCATTTGAGAGTAGTGTTGCAAAAATTGAGGGAAGAGAAGTTGTATGCTAAGTATGAAAAATGTGAGTTTTGATTGAAAGAGGTTGCCTTTATATGTCATGTGGTATTGGGTGATGGTATAAAGGTGGATCCTAAGAAGACAGAGGTAATTAAAGGAATTATCCTTGACCTTTGACTCCATCAGACATTAGAAGCTTCTTGGGATTAGCGGGGTACTATTAGAGGTTTGTGAATGATTTCTCTTCTATTGCTTCTCCCAGGACTAAGTTGACCCAAAAGAATGCTAAGTTTGTGTGGATCAATGAATATGAAAAGAGTTTCCAAAAATTGAAGGATAAACTTGCCTCCGCTCCTATCTTGTCCTACCGGAAGGGTTTATTGTGTATTATGATGCCTCACGAATTTGTTTGGGAGTGTGTATTGATGTGAAATGGTAAGGTGATAGTTTATGCCTCTAGACAACTGAGAGTGCATGAAAAGAATTATCTTACCCATGATCTTGAATTGGCCGCTGTGGTTTTTGCTTTAAAAATTTAGCATCGCGTGTTGATGTGTTCACCGATCATAAGAGCCTCCAAGATGTGTTCAATCAAAAAGATCTTAACTTGAGATAACGAAGATGGTTAGAGCTTCTTAAGGATTATGATATGAGTGTGCATTATCATATCGGTAAGGCTAATGTTATGGCCGATACTTTGAGTAGGGTGTCTATGAGCAGCCTAGCTCATGTTGATGATGGGGGCAAAGAGGTAGCTACAGAGGTCCATTGGTTGGCTAAATTGTGGGTTAGGTTGGAAAAGGTTGATAATGGTGGTATTGTGGTTGTTGATGGTTCCAAATCTTCCTTGCTTGATGAGGTAAAAGCAAAGCAAGATATTGACCCTTCCTTGTTATAATTGAAGGCCTAGGTGAGAGATGGCAAGGTGGAGGTTTTCTCCCAAGGGGGAGATAATGCCCTTAGGTATCAAGGTAGATTGTGTGTACCTAGTGTGGATGGCGTGAGAGAGAAGATTCTTGATGAGGCTCATAATTCTTCCTATTCTATTCACCCTAGTTCTACCAAGATGTATAGAGAT
>JAABOM020070298.1:0-37272 GCA_011800125.2 Solanum clarkiae | reverse complement strand
ACATAGTATCCAACAACACCTCTACTTTAGAATGGAGCGGGGGCCAAGACACTTTCCGGGCTCACCCTAGTAATAATAAGCATCTACCATTAGGAACATGTCTCATCATAGCATGAAATAAAGTAGATATTTTCCTATGAGTTTCGGACTCACCAAAAGATTTTTTGGAGAATCGAGCAAGCCACGTGGAGGAGGATGATCAAAAGGAACTTTGGTTCCTACATGGTAATATCATGTGGGCATAGAATATATGTTAGTATGTTTGAATGTACTAAGTATGCAGGGTACAATGCAACAAAGACATAAGCCAATATATTCAAAATGCATAATCATAATCAATGGATATATAATCTCAATATTAGATTCATGATCAATGCTCGTAAAAAAATATGCTTGTAAAATATTCAACTTGCATAATATATCATACATACGTGGGAAGAGATCTTATTCGACATAGACCAAGCAGCTACAACTTGGACTCCAAGGCATGACACACCTTTGATACAGGTGATCGGGCATGACAACCCCCGATGAAGTGTGATCTACTTGGCAAGGTAAACAAAACATGATAACATGAACTAGATGGATCCAATATTATAGCAAGGGCATGATATATAATCCTATGCTAGCACATAGTTTAGAGACTAAAGAGTTTATATAAGTACCCTGTGAGTCGAGCCTCAAAATTAAGCCTCAATCGGTGCTAAGTCAAATCCCACGGAATACTTAAAATAATCATACTTTAATAATAACATAAGTAACTTGTAAGAGACATGATAACATTACAGATGTAGCTCGTGAAGATTCTTGATCTCTACTAGTTAGCCTAACTTGAACAGGAGTGTAGATAATAACCATACATGATCCCTTTTTTTTAAACATGAATGGCTCACAAAGAGGTAAAAATCTTAAAATGGGGCTCAACTTAATACTTGCAAAACCATAGATACTTTCTATGAATTCAGTACATGCTTGAAATTCCTTAATCATCATGAAGTCACTTGACCTGTAAATCTTGTAATAGTTCATCAATAACTTGAGAACTCTTGTCATGTAATTTTATCAAACACATGGTGGATTCATGATATTTGTTCAAAATAATGCAATTCAAGAATTAAATAAGATGAGTAAACTTAATGCAAATCAACACATTGTTTAGGGTATTGTAGTAAAACCCTCATTTAGGGTATCTTGAAATCCATCACAAAGCTCATAAAGTTCATAGTTTTATAGCTCAAAATCATACATAGTCTTAATAGACAATATCAACACATGGAATAAAAATAGATATTCATGTAAATCAATAAATACTTTGTAAAACCCCAACGAAATTTATACCTATATTTCATAATAAAAGGTATCCATAGGTAATACAACTTGAAATCATACAATTTTCATAAACAGAGAAGGTTGGGCTCCATGGGTGAAAGGACCATGGATGAAGACCCACATACCTTAAACCTTAAATTTCTTGAAATGAACTTGAAGTAGACTTAGAGCTTGAGATGGGTCCTTGAGTTCCAAAATGAGCTTGCAATTCTTGAATTTTAACGAGAGATTTGGTAAAGTCTTGAAGAAGTTTTTGAGAGGGTTTTGTGAGTTATAGAGTTGAAAAGTGCCTAGTGTGGGAGATTTCACGTTTAAATGGGCATGGTGCTATTACCCTAATGCCCTTAGATGAAATAAGAAAGTGGGGAAAATATTACACTATTCCGCATCTAGTCCACGACGCAGACCAAACACGGAGGAACAAGTTATGCTAATCTGCGCCCTAGGCGCATCGCATCCTGGCGTAAACAAACACTAGAAATCAAAAATTAGTGAAAATTATTTTTTCTATGGGTCTTCTAAAATTTGAGTTATACTCATTTTCAACTCAATTTTTCCCTCTGAATCACGCATGAATTTTGAGTCACGCATGAATTTTGAATCACGCATGAATTTTGAATCACGAACTTTTGAATTATACTCATCGCGAACTTTTGAATCACGCATGAATTTTGAGATACACAGAAATTACTATTATGGGGCATTCTAAAGCACATAAGGAGTGTTTCAGCTTATTACCTTAAAGAGGCCTGGAAGGGTCAAAGCCAAGTGGTCCAAGGTGATCAAGGCCCGTCAGGAAGTGGATAAGACTCCGGATGTTGTGACTGGTATGTTAAAAGTCTTTAATTTTGATGTTTATGCTTTCTTTCATCCAGGTGCAGTTTATCTTTTGTGACTCGTCTTTTGGTTGTTATGTTTCATTTGAGCCCTGAGATTATAAGGGAGCCCTTTTTCGTTTATACACTCGTGGGTAAGTTTATTGTTGCCCGAAGGGTTTATCTGGGTTATCATGTTTCTATCTTGCACAAAGTCTTCCCCTATGATCTTGTGGTACTTGAGATGTTTGATTTTGATATTATTCTTAGGATGGATTAGTTTCATGCTTCATATGCCTCTATAGATTGTAGAACCTGAAATGTCAAGTTCCAACTTCCGGATGAGCCGGCTCTTGAATGGAAGAGTAGTGACTCCACTATTAAATGTAGTTATTTCCTACCTTAAGGCTCAAAAGATAATTTCAAAATGGTGCATTTATCATATTGTAAGGTTCAAGGATGTGGAGTCTGAGTTACCCACTCTTGAATCAGTTCCAGTGGTTAATGAATTTTCCGAGGTATTTCTCGAAGATTTGCCCAGTATTCCTCTTGAAAGGGAAGTTGACTTTGGCATAGATTTTCTCCAGGATGCTCAACCTATCTCTATTCCTCCTTATAGTATGGCACAAACTGAGTTGAAAGAGTTGAAAGACTTGTCAGGTAAAGGCTTCATTAGACCAAGTATATCTCCATGGGGTGCTCTGGCGTTATTCGTAAGAAAGAAAGATTGGTTTCTTCGGATGTGCATTGATTATAGGTAATTGAATAAGGTGACCATCAAGAATAAATATCCATTGCCAAGGGTCGACGACTTATTTGATCAACTTCAAGAGGCCACCCATTTCTTAAAGATTGACGTCTATTTTGATTATCATGAATTGAAGGTTATGGAGTGTGACATTCCCAAGATGTCGTTTTCAGACTAGGTATGGGAATTTTGAATTTATAGTGATGTCATTTGGTTTGACTAATGCTCTGGCCGTGTTTATGGATCTTATGAATTGAGTGTTCAAGCCATTTCTTGATAGTTTTGTGGTTGTCTTCATCGATGATATCCTAATTTATTCCTGAAGTGAGCAGGAGCATATGGTGAAACGATCCCAAAAAGTACCCAAAAATGTTCCTCGGAATGTCCAAAATTTCAATTTTCATATATCTCAAAGTTCATTCGTTATTTCAAAATCCGACTTCATATTCGTGATCAAGAGGTCAAAATTAGGTGAAAAGGGGTATAACCCCAATTTAACAGCGAAAGATTAGCAATTATAAATTTTTAAGTGAAGAATTCCAATGAGGTTTACGTGTTCCCTCCGCGATGCGTCAAGGGCGCGCTTTAGTGTAATTCCTTCTCCCCATCCTCTCCGTGACACAGAGAGGTGTATTTTGCCTGGCAGTGTTTTCCCGTGAGGTCCAAAATATTCTGAGTGTTGGGCCCAAGTTTCACAAACGTGCTTTTATCTGTACTTAGCCAAATTTCACCCTTATATCATCCAAAACATTTCCAAATACTCCCCAAAACACTTAGCCATATTTTCAATCCAAAATTGAAGACTCAAAACCCTCATCCGAAATTAAGGATTCTCTTCAAGCTTCAAGCCTTCATCTTCAATCTTCACTAAGAACTTCTCCAAAGCTAAGGTATGTGGTGTTGAACCATTGGGTCCTTCTACCCATGGTGCCTAAGCCTCCTTTTTACTAATATTGCATGATTTAAAATTGATTTTACATGTGGTCTTATATATTGAGAAATTTACTGCACATTGATTTTAGTTCATCAAAGTATGGTTGTTTTAGAATATTTTAAGCTCTAAATCTTGGATCTAATATTGGATTTGATGAGGGATTTTGATATGAATGTCTTGGGGTGTTGCAAGGTATTGATTGATGGTTTTACTACAGATTTCTTGCATGATTTTATCTCAAAATTTCATGGTTTTTTACCCCCATTTCACACACCCCAAGTGTTTGATAAAATGTGCAGCTAGGTTTTCTTGAGGAAATGAAGACCCAAAGAATGGGATATGATATGAATGATATTATGATGATGAAATAATCTTATGTCTATGATGAATCTTATATAAAGTCTTGCATTAAATCATATAACGAATCTTATATAAAGTGTAGAACTCGACCATGCCCAATCCGGGGTGGTCTAAGCACCTGGATAACCTAGTGAAGTGTTTGTACTTCTCCACCTTGTTGATGGGGTGACATTATCACCAACCTAGATGAGGGTTAGTACTGATCTACCAAATGATGGGGTGGCATCATCACAAGTCTAGATGGGGGTTAGTACTCATCAACCTAGTAAAGGATTTGTACTTCTCCACCTTGGTGATGGGGCGACATTATGACCAACCTGTTAGTACTCATCCACCTAGTGATGGGGCAACATCGTCACTAACCTACATGGGGGTTAGTACTCATCAACCCAGTGAAGGGTTTGTAATTTCCCACCTTGGTGATGGGGTGGCATTATCACCAACCTATATGAGTGTTAGTTCTCATCCACCTAGGGCGGCATTATCACCAACCTAGATGAGGGTTAGTACTCATCCACCTAAGTGATGGGGTGGAAACATCACTAACCTACCAAGGGGTTCGTACTTTGGAAATTTTTGTTTGGTCTCTTCTACACATATGATATTCTATATGAGCATGGATTACTTAAGCATGTTTTACTTATGCATTGATCATACATGTCATGTTGCTATATCATGCCTATTGTCTATTGTTATGCATGTTGATTATGAAACTTATCTCTTGTGCACTGCATCCCACATACTTAGTACATTCAAACGTACTAATGCATACTCTTGCTTATATGATATCACCATGTAGGGACCAGTGCTCAAATTGATCATCCCCCCCCCTCCATGTGGCTAGTCGGTGCTATTCCAAGCTTGTCGGTGAGTCCTCCATTTCGGGGACCTTAGTCTATGATTGCTATTATCTATGTATTGAGACACTTTCTTATGTTATATTTTGACTATGAGGGTGAGCCCGGTTACTTTGTTTTGGCCCCTGCTCTATGTATGTATTTAGAGGTGAAGTTGGACAAGTTGTGTAATTATGATATGAGCTATGACTCCTTGTCTTGATGTTGATGTTTTGGCGAGTTATCCCTTAGCCCCTTTTCCCCTTATGCTTGTTTTATGTCTTTTTAACATACTTCCGCAACCAATGATGTGTAATGATAAGTTGAGAGGCTTGATTGGGGTTCCTTCGGGTTCCCCATTCGCCGTGTCATGTCTATGTCCTAGGCTTGGGTCATGACATATGGATCATTTGAGATTGGTTCTTCAGACCTTGAGAAAGAAGAAACTGTATACTAGATTTAACAAATGAGTTTTTTGGTTGGGTGAGGTAGCCTTTCTTGATAATGTGGTATCCGGTGATGTATTAAGGTTGACTCAAAGAAGACCGAGGCCATGAAGAATTGGCCTAGACCATTGACTCCTTCGGATATTCAAAGTTTTCTTGGGTTGGCTGGGTATTATAGAAGGTTTATTAAAGGTTTCTCATCTATTACATCTCCATTGACTAAGTTGACTCAAAAGAAGGTCAAGTTTGTTTGGTTAAATGAATGTGAGAAGAGTTTTCAAACCTTGAAGGATCAGCTTACATCGGCTCCTGTGTTGACTCTATCGGATGACTCATATGGGTTTGTGGTATATTATGATGTTTCTCAGATTGGGTTGGGTTCTGTGCTTATGCAACATAGTAAGGTGATAGCTTATGCATCAATACAATTGAAGGTGCATGAGCGTAATTACCAAACTCATGATCTTGAGTTAGTAGCTATAGTGTTTGATTTGAAGATTTGGAGGCACTATTTGTATAGGGTGCATGTTGATGATTTCACCAATCAAAAGAGTTTGCAATATGTGCACTCAAAGGGTTCTTTACTTGAGGCAAAGGAGGTGGTTAGAACTCCTTAAAGACTATGACATGAATGTTAAATATCATCTCGACAAGGCAAATATTGTAACCAATGCTCTTGGTAGACTATCTATAGGGAGTATGGATCATGTTGATGAAGAGAAAAAGTAGTTGGCAAAGGATGTTGATCGTTTGGCTAGGTTGGCTATTAGGTTGGCCGACTCTAGTGATGGTAGTGTTCATGTTCAGAATGGGGCCAAATCTTCGGTGGTTATTGATGTTAAGGCTAAGAAAGATCTAGATCTATCATTGGTTAAGTTAAAGAAGTTGGTTACCGAAAACTAGATTGAGGTTTTCTCCTAGGGGAGATGGTGTGCTTCGATATCAAGATCGGTTGTGTGTTCTGATATGGATGATCTTAGGAGGGTGAACATGAGTGAATCCTATAACTCTCATTATTCTATTCACCCAAGTTCTACTAAGATGTATTAGGATTTGAGGGAAGTGTATTGGTGGCATGGTATGCAGAAAGATATAATAAAGTTTATATCTGAATGTCCTAATTGTCAACAAGTAAAGGTAGAGCACCAAAGGCCCAGTGGTCTGGCTCAAGATATTGAGATACCAATTTGGATGTGGGAAGATGTGAACATGGACTTTGTTGTTGGATTGCCTCGGACCCAAAGGCAATATGATTCGATTTGGGTTATTATTGATCGGATGAATAAATTGGCTAATTTTTTACCGATCAACACTAACTTCTGTACCGAATATTATTCAAGGTTGTATATCTAAGATTTGTTGAGATTTCATGGTGTGGGTAACTCTATCAAATCGGATCATGGCACCTAATTTACTTCTCATTTTTGGAGATTGTTTCAAAGAGAACTTCGTACTAAGGTGAGTTTAGTACCGCTTTCCATCCTCAAATCAATAGACAAGCCAAGAGGATGATTCAAACTTTGGAGGACATGTTGAGGTCTTGTGTGTTAGAATTCAAGGTTAATTAATATGATCATCTACCATTCATTGAGTTTGCTTATAACAATGGCTTTCATGCTAGCATTGGTAAGACACTCTTTGAAGCTTTATATGGTAGGAGATGTAGATCTCCGGTGGGTGATTTGAGTTGTGAGAAATGGCCTCGATCGGCCCGAATTTGGTGTTGGAGGCTATGGAAAAGGTCAATTTGATTAGGAAGAGGTTAAAAACAGCTCAAAGTCATCAAAAGTCTTATTCAGATGTTATAAAAAGAGACCTTGACTTTCATGTTGGTGATTGGGTGTATGTGAAGGTCTCACCCATAAAGGGTGTAATGCATTTTCGTATGAAGGGACAAGTTGAGTACCCAGTGTGTAGGTCCTTATGAGATTGTTGAGCAGATTGGGAATGTGGCTTATAGGTTGGATTTACCTCCGGATTTGAGTTCTATCCACTTGGTTTTCCATGTGTCTATGTTGAGAAAATTGGTTGGTGATCCTAGTACCTTTGTGCCTTTGGAAGGTGTTAAGGATGAGTAGAACTTGTCTTATGAGGAAGTCTCGGATTGAAAGTTTTGATAGACAAGTGAAGCAGCTTTGCAACAAGGATGTGGCTTCGGTCAAGGTGCTTTGGAGAAATCAACATGTGGAGAGTGATACATGGGAGGGGGATTTTGACATGATGAAACAATATCCCCATCTTTTCCAATCTATTCAAGCCTAAGGTGATACGTTTTTCCTATTCTAAGTGGTCCTAATTCCTTTACTCTTGTGTTTCATGACATGACATGCATACATGTGCACGAAAATAATTTCCAAGATGTTTTCAATGATTTGAAGACGTTTTGATATGAGTTTTAATGACTCTATGATTTTCAAGTGATGTAATATGCATTGTATCTTATGTTCGGATGTTTCATGCTTTTAAGTCAAGCCTTATTCTAGGACATTCGAGGAAAAGTGTTCCCAATGGGGAGTGATGTAAAAACCTGGACTTTGCATGACCTTGATGGTGCTTGGAAATTGGTTCCAGAAAGTTTTTGACCAAG
This sequence comes from Solanum clarkiae, assembly GCA_011800125.2. Lineage (NCBI taxonomy): Eukaryota > Viridiplantae > Streptophyta > Magnoliopsida > Solanales > Solanaceae > Solanum > Solanum clarkiae. The sequence continues at coordinate 29,217 of JAABOM020070298.1, read as the reverse complement.
GTGAAACTTCATGGAAGCCTTCACAGGTCGTGTGGCTCATTAACGGTCATGCGGAGGTGCCTTGAGGTGGCCCTAGGCCTTGTGTGTAGAGTATTGGCATGAATGTGGAGTTTAAGACTAAGGTACATACCGCATGAACCCCACACGGTCCATGTAAGGCTTGACTAGCCATGTGGTGCACCGTGTGGAGGGCCTTGGCCTTGAAAATCCATGTTTTGGCCAAGGCATGTCACATATAGATGTTTAATGGACCGTATAGCTCTTCATAGTTCATGAAGCCTTCCGTCTAGACCAAGGTGTGAAAATTTTCTAAGTAAGTGATCACTGTCTCAGAACATTGTCAATGAAGAAATCTTTAAGTGAAGCTTCATAGGAGGCCACATGGTCCCTGTGACCTCCCACGGGCCGTGATGCCCTCCAAATGAATGTTGGTGTGAAATTTTTCTAAGTATGGAATTGCCTTCTCAGACCTTCGTTAGTGAAATCTTTGTATGTGTTGAATCATGGAATGAGTCAGACAATCCATGTGAGCCGGTACGGACCGTGAGACCTTCTCACGGGACCCCTGACAACATTTTTCTATACGATTCATTAGTGGCATTTTCATAATTTTGGCTACTCCTAAGGGACTTTTGTGACTTCTTATGCTATCCTAAGATATTCAAATGACCTATACTCTTATTACCTCATTCAAATTCATTCTCACACTTCAAATTATATTCAAACTCTCTTAAGAACTCCTCTCAAATACTCTAGTAAAGGCTTAGCTTCGAAATCAATGGAAGGCTCCATTCTTCATCAAATTCCTCTTGTTTCTTCTTGGTGAACTCAGGTATGTAGGATTGATTCATGGTCCCCTTCAACCATGAAATCTCAAACTCTTTTTACCATGTTACAGCTAGGCCCTAAGCTTTGGTCATGACACTCCACCAAACCCATATAGACCTTATCAAGAACCATTAAACCAAAATTCACCCTACTAAGAACCCTAAACTTGACATCAACTAATTCAAACTGTAGAGGTGAGGGATGAAAAGTACCAAGAAGGATATGAAGGTGAAGGTGAATAGGCACTATGGAATGACGCTCCAAGGAATTGGTCTAGAGTTCAAATGGGAAATAGAGGACGGGAGGTAGATTTGGTGTGAATCCACATGGAAGATGACCTTATATGAATTAACCTCAGGGTAGACCAAGGGGAATGTATGTTATTCCAAAGTATCTTCTAGGCCTAGGAAAAGAGCATGTTAAGCAATATCAAGGGGAAACCCAAAAAGGTTACAGTCACTACAACCATGAAGGTGAGAGCCAAAGACATTTCCAAGGAGACCAAGGTGAAAATGGAAGTTGAGATGTAGGTATCAATTCTATCACGATTAGTCTCCCAACTTTTAAAAGGGAATAAGATAACAACAATTATCTAGAATGGGAGTCACTTAGTGAAAGGATCTTCAAGTCAATTATTTGACCGAAGTCAAGAAGATTTGCTATGCCATTGATCAATTTGAAGGGTATACAATAACACAGTGGGAAACATGAAGAGGTATCATTTAGTACTCCATGAAGAACAACAACCACCATTGTTTTCTTGAAAGCTCTTATGGGAGTCTTAAATACCGGAGAGACATAAGAAAGAGTTACTTGCTAAATTGTACAACTTGAAGCAAGGAAGCAGAAGTGTTGTAGCCTATTACGATGAGTTCCAACGTTTGATTTTGAAGCTTAAGTACAATGAAAATGAAGTGCATGTCATTATTCATTTCAAGGTTAGGATGAACAAAGAGATATCTTCAAGGATGAGTATTCATAGGTTTGCTAACATAAATGACATCTTTGCAGCAACTAAAGAAATAGAGTGAGAACTCAAGGAGGACATACCCAAATACAAGGGTATTCCATCTTCAAATTCTTAAGATAAGAACAAGCAAAGAGCTTAACTTGTCAGATTAGAATGACAATAAAGATTTCAAGAAGCCCAATGCAAAGGAACACTGCATGATATTACCAAAAGGAGGTAATAAAGACACAACCCAATTTCCTAAAGGTATTCAATGTCACAAATATAGAGGATGGGATCACTTGATGTGTGAATTTCATAATCGATTGAATGTCATAGTCCAAGGGGGAGATCTATATCTTGGTGAAGGAATGGATCAAGAAAAAGGTTGTGAAGAGGAAACCCAAGAAGGTGATGGGTTCCAAGGTGATGATGAGGTGAGCAAGAACCATATGATGAAAAAGGTATTACCATTACTAATGGTTTGGTGAGGAAAGTCTCAATTGAAGAGGCTTGGCCTCAAGAAGGAGAGTACATTGTGCCAATCCATGTGGCTCATGAGAAAATACTTTAAAAGGAGGACCCTAAGAGAGTTTCTTATGATCATATCTTGAGGACCTAACGAAGTTCTTATCTTAGGACTCAGAAGAGTGATAAAGAATTGAGTCAAGAGAGGTAGGTCAACAAAATCTAATATGTTAAGGACTTTCCAAAGGATAAAAAGTGCTCCCATTTTGATAACCCAAGTGAAGGAACTCACCCCTATGCACATCAAGGTAATAATTTTAATTAGTATACTTCTATAAGTTTGAAAAATCGTGATGTGTCTAATGATCAATCGCGTGTAAGTGAGGGTTTATCCGTATTTAAGTATAATGAGCCCTTCTCTTATCATACTTTTGATGATACTGTAATGCCTAAAGTCTCATTAAGGTGGACTAGCACCCATTGCCGATAAGGCTTGTGAGAATCAATATGTACCCATGCTCTTTCTATAAACATTGCAAGGGATTCCCATATTCAGCATGCATTTAAGAAGGTAAACAGTAATAACAAGCCAAAGGAAAATGCATATGACTAGGGCATTGGAGCCACAGTGTCTAAAGTATGAGACATGACCACACTTTGGTTTACATAGTCTACAAAGCCTCTAGATAAGGAACAGTATCAGATAAGGGTCGGGACAGGCCCCGCCTCATGACTAGCTATACAATACAAAAATATATAAGCGTTATACACACAAAGCCCCAAAGCAACCTGGAGCTTAGTAACAGTAGCTGGATATCCTGTACTCCTACTAGGGGATCTACTAACACCTATACTTGTAGCATCAAATGCATGCCCCCATAAGGGACGTCAGTACGAGATAATGAACTGAATATGTAAAGGCAGGAAATATTTTATATGAAGTAAGAACTTAAATGAAATCATGCACTAGTGTAAGGATAAGAGAGAACCTTTAGTCATACGATGGAATCATGTACTTTATGTTCTTTTTATTACTTTACCTTTACTGTATAATCTATGCACAACATGTAATACAATTGAGCAGCTGATTAGTGGCAAATTTATATCCAGATTGACCTGTTATAGGCTTTGTCTTTCACCCCTGGGCTACCTCCCATAATAGGATCGGCCCCTGCTAGGTGATTCTTCCACCCCTAGGGCTACCACCCATCCCTAAGCAACTTACTTTACTTTATCTTTCAATTACTTTTGAGATGATTCTTTTGGTGGTCATAATATTTAAGCTGCAGGACTATAGATATAGCATGTGACATGTAAATAATCAAAAAAACAATACCATAATGAAAGGAGTAGGTAACACAAGTAATGAAATGCATAGGTAATAAAACAACACATGAACTTTGTTTAGCAGAAAGAACTCGTGTATCTTGGTATTCAAGTATGTATACAGACTTGCAAATGACTATGTATGGGAGCATATGTGCATGTGAAAGAGAGGAGACATGGTTCTTAGTTATATCAGAGTTGGTAAGTGCCTTTATGTGCCAAGGAAGGATCTAGGATTTATGCCAAATAATATGAAATTAAGTAGCCTTACATACCTCGTTGTACGACCTCATAATTACCTTGAAGTAACCTCTTTTTCTCTCAAGTAGTTATCTACATTAGTGCGAGTAATGAAACAAGCATTACTAATTAATAAGCATGTCTTGGCAGTCTAATCTAATTTAGAAATAAACTTCGGGCAGCAGCCCGTAAGCATCGACCCAATGATGTTATCTCATCCTTTCCACCCCTAAGCATATGTGTCTACTACCCATTTCATATGCATAGTGTATATAGCCTAGTTTAGTTCCATAACATAATGGAAACAGTCCATAATTCATAACACACACCAACTCCACAAAACATGCCATTAGGTAGCACAACATTATGCCATTTTCCTATATCTCAACGTCAACAATTAAAAACTATACGGACTTTAACCAAAATGTCCTCAACACATCAATACATAAAAATAGCCTTAAAAAGTCCTAGAACAGTGCCAAAGTAGTCATGAAGGGCGTGAGGCAATAGTCTTTCATCAATCAGCCCAAAAGTTCCAATTAAAGTCACACTTAAGATAGCACAATAAAGCTCGTTTTTAAGTGAAAAAACTCAGGGTAGCAACCTTAGATTAATATATATAAATTAAACTATGTTAAGAAAACCAACCTCCCTTTGTAATCCAGCCCAAATACCATAGAGAAGTCACTAAAAAAAAGGCAAGTGTGCAGCAACTTTCTAAACACATATTGTTCAACCTTTGTTCACATGTATAACTAGCATATATGTCTTGTTTTTCATGGGAAAAGTATACCAAATACATGGATATTTCCATTTAACTTAGAGTTTAAGATTCAAGTATCCTTCAAGAAATCTAGAGGGTTTTTTTTTGTGGCTGCCTTGTGAAGTGAAGTAAAGAATAAAAGAAAGTCTTTAGGAAAGCTGAAAATTGTTCCAAAGTGAAATAACTTAAGGGACTGTTTTTAAGACCTTTTAAATGGATAGCTTTAACAGACTTTCTAATGATTTTTCCAGCCATACAAAGTCAAGTAGGTGATGCTCCTACTTGCTCCTTTCACTTGGGCTATCATGGGTCTTAGTTTGGTGGGCTTGGGCTGCCATTTTTATCTTATATTCCACTTGGTTTAGGCTCAAAATGTTAAGAAGATTTTTAATGTAATTTGACCTTCCATGTAATTATCTTGGGCTTCCAATCTTCCTTATATATAATGCTAATCCATGGTGCTTAATTACGCCCTTAGCTTAGGTGTTATTCATTATCAGACTTGGGCCAATTCGGTGTTGAGTCTCGTCTCCGTCTACCTAGCATATTTAAGCTAAGCACGTAGGCGACTCACCTGCTAGCTTCCTAAGTCCTACAAGCACCTCAATTATCTCACCTCATTTAATGTCTCGACCTCTCCAATTTGGCTTAAATCTTATATGCCCTCGCTCGTCTTAAGTATTAGACGTACACATAACCTTCTAAACTGAAGTTGAAGAACTTTTAAAAATAGGTGTTGATTTGACAAAGCCATATCATGATCCATTTACATATGAGCAGTACATGTGAGATGTTGGGTGTTACATCCTCCCCCCTTAGGAACATTTGTCCTCGACTGTTGGCATAGTTGGATAGCTTAACCAAGTTCAAAGATTTACTCAAATAAACTTCTGACAATGCAATAAACATTCAAACACACATACCTATTAATGCCCTAATTCTGCACATTGGACTTTCTCTTTAGCTTCGAATAAGTAAGGGTACTTAGATCTTATCGGTTCCTCAACCTCCCATGTTATATCTTCTGCTTATTGGTCTCTCCACACTACTTTTACTGAAGCCATTTCTTTATTCCTTAGCTTCTTAACCTACCAATATGAAATATAGGTGAGATCTTCTGTAACCTGCACATCTTCAATATGAGTGATACGGGATGGGTCACCTATGCATTTTCGAAGAATTGAGACATGAAAAACTGGGTAAACCGTTGAAAGCTCTTGGGGTAGCTCTAGTTCATACGCAACCCACCCAAACCTCTTAATAATTTGATATGGTCCTATGTAATGTGGGCTCATTTTTCCCCTTTTACCAAATCTCATAGCTCCTTTCATTAGGGACACCTTTAAGAACAACCAATCCTCTACTGAGAATTCCAGTCCTCTCTTTCTAGCATCCGCATATGATTTGTGACGACTTTGGGTTGTTTCTAGCAACTGTTGTATTGCTTTAACTGTTCCCATGGCTTGTTGTATTAAATCTGGCCCAAGCAAGGTGATTTCATCCAATTCAAACCATCCAATTGGCGACCTACATTTCCTTCCAAATAAAGCTTCATAAGGTGTCATCTTGATACTTGAGTGGTAGCTATTATTATAGACAAATTCAATAAGTGGCAAGTGGTATACCCAACTACCTTGAAAGTCCAATGCACAAGCCCACAACATGTCTTCAAGTGTCTGAATGGTGCGTTCTGCTTGACCGTCTATTTGAAAGTGGAAAGTTGTGCTTAAATTCACTTGTGTACCTAAACTCCTTTGGAAGGATTTCAAAAACTTTGCAGTGAATTGAGCTCCCCGATCAGATATAATGGAGATTGGAACTCCATAGCCTGACTATCCCTTTGAGGTATAATTTTGCATACTCTTCAGCTGTATAGTCACTCTTAACTAGCAAGAAGTGTGCTGACTTTGCGAGTCTATCAACTATTACTCATATGGAGTCAAACTTCTGAAATGAGCGAGGCAACCCAGTAACAACATCCATATTGAGCATATCCCACTTCCATGTTGGAAGCTCTATATACTACATATAACCTCTCGGCTTTTGGTGTTCTACTTTGACTTGTTGGTGATTTGTACATTGAGCCACAAATCTTGCAAGGTCTTATTTAATGCCTCCCCAATAAAACATTCCCTTCAGATCATGGTAAATCTTAGTTGATCCTGGATAAATGGAATACATTGAATGATGGGCTTCTTCCATTATCCTCCTTCTTAGTCTGTTAATATCAGGCACACATAATCTACTTTAGCAATAAAGTACTCCATTTTGTGTAAGTTTAAAGCCTTTTCACCGTACTTGACTCACCTTTTCCTTAAGTCATCGTAAAACTGGATTCCTAAACTTTTTTTCTTTCACCTCCATCACCAATGAAGATTCTACAGCATTATGTACAACAACGCCTTCCTTTGGAGTTTAAAGGAGGTGAACTCCTAAATTGGCTAGTTGACGTAGATCGTTAGCCAGGCCTTGACTTACCACGGTCCGATCATCAATATTCATGATTTCCTTATGACTTAGAGCATTGGCTACCACATTTGTCTTCTTGGGATGGTATAGTATATCAACATCGTAATCCTTTATTAGCTCTAGCCATCTCTGTTGCCTTAAATTTGGGTCTTTCTTCTTAAAGATGTACTATAAACTCTTATGATCAGTATATATATCAACATAAACCCCATACAAGTAGTGGCATTATATTTTCAAAGCAAACCAATCGTTGCTAGCTCAAGGTCATATGTTGGGTAGTTTTTCTCATGCGATCGTAGTTATCTTGAATCATAAGCAATTACCCTATCATGTTGTGTCAGTACCCAGCCTTAGCCAACTCCTGAAGAATTTCAATACATTGCATACCCCTCAGTGCCTTCTGGATGTATTAACATAAGCGCAGAACTTAGCCTGCTTTTCAACTCTTGGAAACTCTTTTCACATGAATCATTCCATTGGAACTTATTTGCCTCCAATGTCAACTTCGTTAGAGGTGTAGAAATAGAAGAAAATCCCTCAATAGTCCTCCTGTAATAACCTGCCAAACCTAGAAAGCTTTGAACTTTTGTGGGTGTTGTTGGCCTTGGTCAATCTTTCACGGCCTTTATCTTTTGTGAATCAATCCTTATTCCTTCATCGGATACAATATAACCCAAGAATGTCATAGATTTTAACCAAAATTCTCATTTAGAAAACTTAGGATACAACTGTCGATCATGAAGAACGCGTAATAGCTGTCATAAGTGATTTGTATGGTCCTCTTCTGATCTTGAATATACCAAAATATTATCTATAAATACTATCACGTACACTTCCAAGAATGGCTTAAATACCCCATTCATCAGATCCATAAAAACTGTTGCCGCATTTGTTAGCCCAAATAACATAGCGAGGAATTCAAAGTGATCATAGCATGTTTCGAAAGCTGTTTTAGGTATATCTTTCTCCTTCACCCTCACTTGGTGATAACTTGATCTCAAATCAACTTTTGAAAAGTAATTTGGCACCCTGTAACAGATCAAATAAATCATCAATCCTGGGGAAGGAGTACTTATTCTTAATTGTCACCCTATTCAATTGTCGATAGTCGATACACATTCTCAAGGTGCCATCCTTTTTATGTATAAATAACACTGGTGCACCCTAAGGGGACACTAGGTCTTATAAAACCCTTCTCCAATAAGTCTTTTAACTGCTCTTTTAATTGATGTAATTCTTCCTGGGGCTTTCTATACGGAGGGACGGAAATAGGTTCAGTGCTTGGAAATAAGTCAACACCAAAATCTACTTCTCTTTTTGGAGGTAAACCTAGAAGATCTTCAGGAAATACATCAACAAATTCATTCACTACTGGAACTGATTGAGGAATTGGTGATTTCGTCTCTGTATCCCTCACTCTAACTAAATGACATATATTTCCCTTGGATATCATCTTCCTTGCCTTAAAATAAGAGATAAACCTACCCTTTGGTTAATATTGCCTTCCCATTCTAGAACTGCCTCATTTAGAAAGTGGATGTATAGTCTTTTAGTTTGGCAATCCACGGTGGCATAGCAAGAAGCTAACCAATCCATACTAATTATAACATCGAATTCCACCATTTTTAGATTAATAAGGTCGGCCAATGTGTCACGGTCACAAACAGTTACTACATAGTCATAATAAACTCTTCTAGACATAACAGATTCACCGGTTGGTATAGACACTTCAAACGATTTGTTCAATAATTTAGACATTCTCTTAAGCTTCCCAGCAACTAGTGGAGTGATGAATGATAGTATAGAATCAGGGTCAATTAATGCATATACATGATGTGAAAAGATGGACAATGAACTGGTGACCACGTCGAGTGAAGCTTCCAAGTTTTACCGACTCCCTAGAGCATAAGTGTGATTCTGGACTCTGCTAAAGCTAGTTACCCCTCTAACACCTCTACCACGACTTGTAGATGCTTGTTGATCCTTACCTAATGGATAAATTAATGATGATGATGTAACAGTTGACCCAGTAGATTGTGCTATATCACCCATACGTCTTCTCGAGTAATCTCTCATTATATGCCCTGGCACACCACACCAATAACAAGCATCTATCCGAACATGATGTATACCTGAATGACTTCCTACATACTGTTTACAAGGTTGCTTAAGAGTCATTTGCTAGCTTGAGGAATATCATGTTGTTCGTGCACCTTGTCCCTCACCTTGTTGACCGAAACGATTACTTATAGACCTTTAAAGTTGTGGTGGAGCACTAGCTGCAGAGTAGGAGGGTGATGGCCTAGGTGGTTTATTAGAAAATCGAGGCCTAAGCGCACCTTAGGATTGTGTAAACTGCCCCGTAGATCTGGCCCTATTGGATTGGCCCCTTTTTAACTCTTGTGCCTTTTATGTTTGCCTCTGATCCTCCAGTTTATGTGCAAAAGCTTGCATCCTCGCTATATCCATGTTGTTATTCAAAGTAGCAATGGTACAGTCTCTAACTAGATATGAATCCAACCTATCCACATATCGGTGAACTGTATCTGCCATAGTAGCAACTACATTAAGAGCATACCTGGCCAGGGAATTAAATTGGAGGCTATACTCCCTCACACTCATATTCCCTTGGTGAAGATTCAAGAACTGATCTGCACGGGCCTCTCGAATCTCTAGTGGAAAGTAATGGTCAAGAACTTCCTCTTTGAACTCTTTCCAAGTAGTTGGAGGTGCATCTATATCCTTGGATTGCTTCCAAGCTTCATACCACAATATAGTCACACTCTTCAACCTATATATCGCTAACTCAATAGCTTTTGTACCACTCACATGCATAACATCTAAAGTGTGTTGAATTTGGTCAATAAAGTCTTGGGGATCTTCATTAGGATCTTACCCGGTGAAGGATGGAGGGTCTAAATTAAGGAAGTCACGTATCCTCGTGCTAGATGCCCTATTACCACCACCTGTACCTTGGCTAGCAACTATACGAGTCAATAGTTGAACTGTGTCCTCAGATCCTGAACGGTGGCATCGGTGGGTGGTTTTGGAGGAATATCACTACTTCCTGGTTCATTAGGAGCTGGAGGAGTTGGAGACGTCTGTGACAGAGACTCATCTTGAGCCTCATTTCATAATCTCACCCAACTGGATACACCAACTACCACTTCTATTTCCTTCCCTTTGCCTTTGCTTTTCCTTGTTTCTGGCATACTTGTTGTACAAACCAATTTGGAGGTTAGACACAATCCACCTATTATACTTGGCTCTATGACACGATCTAAAGAATGAAAAGAAAGTGATAACTCCTAAATGCCACATAGCATCATGCTTATAAATGTGGTGCACAACACATTGATAAACAAGACTCTACATAGACACGACTTTGTAGACTCCCTAGGACAACCCGCTCTGATATCACTTTTGTCACGCCCAAAGTCCCACTAAGGCGGACTAACACCCATTGCCGATATGGCTCGGGAGAACCAACATGTACCCATGTACTTTCTATAAACATTATAAGGGGTTCCCATATTCAGCATGCATTTAAGAAGGTAAATAATAATAATAAACCAAAGGAAAATGCATATGACTAGGCCATTGGAGCCACAATGTCTAAAGTACGAGACATGACCATACTTTAATTTACATAGTCTACAAAGCCTCTAGATAAAGGAATAGTATCATATAAGGATTGGGATAGGCCCCGCCTCATGACTAGCTATACAATACAGAAATACATAAGCTCTAGACACACAAAGCCCCGAAGCAACCTGGAGCATAGTAACAGCAGCTGGATATCCTGCACTCCTACTGGAGAGATCTACTAGCACCCATACTTGCAGCATCAAATGCAGGCCCCCTATAAGGGACATCAGTATGAGATAATGCACTGAATATGTAAGGCAGGAAATATTTTATATGAAGTAAGAACTCAAATGAAAGAATGCACTGATGTAAGGATAAGAGACTACCTTTAATCATATTGTGGAATTATGTATTGTATGTTCTTTTTATTACTTTACCTTTACTGTATAATTTGTGCACAACATTTAAAACAAATGATCAGCTGATCAGTGGCAAATCTATATTGGTATTGACCCATGCTAGGCTTTTCCTTTCACCCCTTGACTACCCCCTATAATGGGATCGGCCCCTGCTAGGTGATTCTTCCACCCCTAGGGCTACCACCCATCCATAAGCAACTTACTTTACTATATCTTTCAATTACTTTTGAGATGATTCTTTTGGTGGCCATAATATTTGAGTTGTAAGACTATAAATATAGTATGTGACATGTATATAATCATAAAAGACAATATCATAATGAAAGGAGTAGGTAACATAAGTAATGAAACGCGTAGGAGATGAAACAACACATGAACTTTGTTTAGCAGAAAGAACTCGTGTATCTTGGTATTCAAGTATGTATGCAGATTTGCAAACGGCTATGTATGGGAGCATATGTGCATGTGAAAGAGTGGAGACAAGGTTCTTAGTTATATCGGAGTTGATAAGTGCCTTTGCGGGCCAAGGAAGGATCTAGGCTTCATGACAAATAATACGAAATTGAGTAGCCTTACATACCTCATTGTACGACCTCGTTATTACCTCGAACTAACCTCCTTTTCTCTCAAGTAGTTATCTACATTAGTGGGGGTAGTAAAAAAATATTAGTAATTATTAAACATGTCTTGGAAGTCCAATCTAATTTAGAAATAAATTTCGGGTAGCAGCCCGTAAGCATCGACCCAATGATGTTATTTCATCCTTTCTACCCCTAAGCATATGTGTCTACTACCCATTCCATATACATAGTGTACACAGCTTAGTTTAGTTCCATAATTTGCTAGAAACAATCCACAATTCACAGCTCACACCAACTCACAACATGCCATTAGGTAGCACAACCTTACGCCATTTCCTTATATCTCGACGTCAATAATTCAAAACTATCCGGACTTTAACCAAACTGTCCTCAACACATCTATACATAGAAACAACATTAAAAAAGTCCTAGAATATTTCCAAAGCAATCATGAAGGACATGAGGCAATAGCCTTCCATCAATCAGCCCACAAGTTCCAATCAAAATCACACTTAAGATAGCACAATAAAACTCATTTTTAAGTGAAACAAAATCAGGGTATCAACCTTAGATTAATATCTATAACTTAAACCATGTTAAGAACATTAACTTTCCTTCATAATCCAGCCCACAAACCATAGAGAAGTCACTAAAAAGAAAAAATAAAAAGGCAAGTGTGCAGCAACTTTCTAAACACATGTTGTCCAAACTTTGTTCACAAGCATAACTAGCATATACTTCTTGTTTTTCATGGGAAAAGTATACCACATACATGGATATTTGTACTTACCTTAGCTTTTAAGATTCAGGTTTCCTTCAAGAACCCTAGAGAGTTTATTTTGTGGCTTCCTTGTGAAGTGAAGTAAAGAATAAAAGAAAGTCTTTAGGAAAGCTGAGAATTGTTTCAAAGTGAAATGACTTAAAGGACTGTTTGTAAGCCCTTTTAAATGGATAGCTTTGGCTGACTTTCTAATGATTTTTCCAGCCATATAAAGTCAAGTTGGTGATGCTCCTACTTGCTCCATTTGTTTGGGCTTTCGTGGGTCTTAGTTTGGTGGGCTTGCGCTGCCATTTTTATCTTATATTCCACTTAGTTTAGGCCCAAAATATTAAGAAGATTTTGAATGTAATTGGGCCTTTCATGTAATTATATTGGGCCGCCAATCTTCCTTATATATAATGCTAACCTATGGTGTGTAATTACACCCTTAGCTTGGGCGTTATTCATTATCAAACTTGGGCCGATTCGGTGCGGGGTCTCGTCTCCATCTACCTAGCATAGTTAAGTTAAGCACATAGGTGGCTCACTTGTTAGCTTCCTAAGTCTTACAAGAACCTCAATTCTCTCATCTTATTTAAGGCGTCTACCTCCCCAATTTGGCTTAAAACTTATATGCCCTCGCTCGTCTTAAGCGTTAGACGTACACATAACCTTCTAAGCTGAAGTTCAAGCAATTTTAAAAATAGGTGCTGATTTGACTAAACCATATCATGCTCCATTTACATACATGTGAGATGTGGGGTGTTACAGATACACTGTTACATAATGATCATGTCCTTATTGTGAGTTCATAAACACTAGTTAATCCTATAGATGATCGGATTGACTCTTCTAATATGACAGATTTGAGTCCATCAAGTGCCAGCACTTATAGCTTGACTAAAGGTCCTTTGTCATTTGATGTGCTTGAAAAGAAGGATGGTAAGCTTAAAATTCATATGTTGTCGCTATTTCTTGAATCCATTAAGAACATAGGATTGAGTGAAGATTTCGCTAACTTTCTGATTGATGATAGTGATCTTTTAATTATCAAAAAGGATGATCATTTGGGTAAATGTAAAGTTGATTTGCTTAGCTATTTAAGAAATCCGCCTAATGCTTGTTCTTGTGATAATTTGTTTGACACCCCACCTCGGTTTGATGAAGATAAGGGTGAATTACTTAATTCATGTGATGGTTTGAGTTATAACATCTTTAACGTTAGTGGTGGTTCGTGTCAAATTGTGGATTCTTCTCTTGAAAAGGAAGGTATTTGCTTAGAAATTGTCACTTCTTTTTGTGTGTCCCAATTCTTGAGAATACTCATGAAAATGATCTTGAAATTGATTGTATGTACATGATGACACTTTAGATGAAGATCATTTGCAGGACACTTTTCTCTATTCTCTATTCTCTATTTGCTTTTTATAATGCATTGGAAGTGTGGCTTATGATGATAATGGCACCCTCAGAAAAAGTGGGTATGATCCTGATTCTTGTTTATGGTCACTCTTTCCATTTGACCCTTCTGAACATTTGGAAAGAGGTGATCATGATTTATACTACTTGATGCTTGGTCAAGATGAAAAGCAAAATTTGGTTAAGGTTGTTGGTCTTCTTTGCTATGACAAAAGGTTTTTCTTGAGGATTTATGATTTACTTGATGGACAAAAGTTGTGTATGGAAGAAATTTCCAATGACAAAGGGTGTTCTTTAAGGAAGATGTGCAATGAGGGATTGTCTGTTTTGCTTGACTTAAAAGGGGAATTGTGTTTGTCTAAATGTAGAGCCAATGTTAGTTCTTATGATTTGCCCCTTCTGCACAAATGTCTCTAGTAGCCAAGTGTCTCTTACTTTGTGGTGTTACAAATTCATGCTTGTACAACATGATACTTGATTATGTATTAAGTGTGTGCAACCTTTGCAGGGTGATACGTTGTTACTAATGCTAACCCTCATGTCATGAGGATATTGTTGTTGCTGGTTTTCCCCCATGATCTTCCTAGGTTTGGATTCGAGGACAAATCATTTTCATGAAAGAGAATAATGCAATTTAGTTTGCCTCAACGCCTTTCACATAACCCAAGCTAGGAACCCTCAAGAATTGCAAAGATTGGTCATGAAGCTAGATATCCTAGACCTTCTTTTGGCAGCAAAGAAGGGTTTTCATGCCTTTACAATAGATTGGAAAGGTGAAAGAGAGCAAGGGATGAAGCTAACAAGATCGACGAGTAGAGGCTCCAATCGACAAGTCACCAAATACACTCGGTGAGCTCTCCGAGCTCGCCCAATTTGCTAGGAACTCAGCCAGCAAGGATAATCAGTCAACGAAGGAAGGAGTTTTAGCAATGCACCGAAAGCTCGTCAAATTTACCAGCAAGGTCGGCTTCGAGGATGAGACCAATCAACAAGGAGGGAAGACACCGACGACTCACCAATTGAATTCAATGTTCTCAACTTAACTCACCAATTTGCATTTTCACTTTTTGTTATTAAGTTACGTAAGAATATAAATACCTGCTACCTATGACCAATAGACTACTTTGAATACTGATGAACAATACCCCTTGCACGAGTTTGAAAGCTTGGTACAAGCTTTGGTTAATCTTTGTTTAGAAACGTTGATTGCAAAATGAATCTAATTTCCTTGAGATCATCATAAGAGGTAAATGCTATCATAGGATTAATGGATTGAAATCTTAAGGCTTAATATACATTTTGATTGCTTTCTGATTCCGGATTTTGTGTCTATGTTTAATTTCTCGTCTTTCGTTTCACGTTTTGACTTGCGCATCAGAAGCAAAAATCAACATGCAATCCCAAATATGTCAATGACAAGTGTAATATCATCAAGTGCCTATTTCGCGGCATTTCAGCACCGATTCAACTACTTTAACCTTCTTTGCATTTTCACTGTTCACGACTGAGAGCTTTTCAAGTGTTGCTTTAAGCAGTGACATTTCATTTTCTTGGACATGGCTTTTCCTCCTCACTGATAATTGTTGCTGTTCATTTGATCGGTTGGCCTGTGGAGAATGTGTGTATCTTTTCAACCTGGCATTTACTGCTTCAATAGAAGAGCGTAGAGCATCCAACTCCACTCCCCTAAATCTGTCTGCGTTACATGAAAACATATTGTTCAGTTCCATATGGAAGGTTAAAACCAGAAGAAGGTTAATATACTCAATATTTACTTCTTCACCCCAGCTTAAACCTGGTTCCTATTAACACCCTAAAAGAAAATAGCATCCTGTTTACTGACATAATAAATAAAATTATGTAGCTAAGACCGTCGTAAGACCACTTTAGGTCAGAGTGAGTATTACAGGTAACTCGTACAGTGATACACTATTTTACCACTGTTTACAGACCGCCCACTCTATTTGTTTCAATATAAGAACATTCGCTTCCTTTCAGACCCCACGCATAAGAAAAAAGGAAAACACCAGCCTTTAGAGCATCCGACAGATGGTAAAAACAGTCCATTGGCCAAATGCAGAAGACCTAGACATATTTACGTGCATTATATCAGTTCTACACCATGATAAGCTAGTGTTCACAATAAACGAAACTAAAACTACATTAAGCATTATCATTCGATGAGCATATTACCAAGTTTCGACTTAAACTCTCGTTCAGCTTTAGATAGAGATCTCTTATGCGCTGTTGATATGTGTCTCAGGCTCTGTAAGCGCTCTTCTAGCTTACTGTGAAACCGAACTGCATGCTCAACACGGTCCTCTATCTTTTCCTGTTTCCATTCAACTTCCAAAATCTTCTGCTGTGCTTTGCATAATCGAGAATGCTGATCAACAATGATCTTTTTTACATGAGGTGCATGATGTTGAAGCTCAAAGTACACCTGATAACACAACAAAATAAGCATGATGTTGAAGCTCAAAGTACACCTGATAACAGAACAAAATAAGTACCGGTTGTCATCACATGAAGAGATCATTCTACTGTCAAAAGAACTGAAATAATGAAATAAAGATTTTCTTTTGATTCTGACCCAAGCGAGAAATGAGGAGGAAGAGGACATAGAACCAAAGGATTAAATTTCTCTTCCAATGCAATGCATGGTTGAAATTTGAAATACATCCTCAAATAATAGGGGAACTAACAACATCATCATAACAAGAAGAGAACTGCTAACAATTTAAATAAAGATGTCTTCCACTCAATTTTTTTGTAAGTAAATTGCTTATTATGAAATGGAGGGGTAAAAACACCATTTACAAGACATAAATATCTATGCAATATGGTCCACAGAAACGAAGTAGCATCAAACAGATGGATCTGATCATCTATGTAGAGAACTCCATCATGGCCACAAGATGGTCTGCTTGTGTCATTTAGGAACAGAAGACTATTTGCAGAATAATGTTTTCATTCAATCAAATTGTGCAACTGAATTCCATTTAATCAATTCCCCGAAGATGAAGAAATTGAAAATCTGCAGAAGATGTGAGGTAAATAAGTGGCTCTATTCTGATCTGGTCCATTACTCATCTTTCCAGCTCATCAGCGCTATTTCCATCATTATGTAAAGAACAAAAAGGAGCTGGTTCATCCCTGTTTCCAATGGTTTAGCAAGCAATACCTTAGTGCAGCATTTTGTTACTTCCAACAACCAAATTTATTTGAAAATTCCAACTTCTCCAAAGCCATAGGACGACCTCCACAGAACAGAGTTAGGCCATTGTCTATTTTAGACCATACTTTTTCTCGCTCTTTCTTTGGGCTTTTTCCCACTCCTATTGTGAGTTCATCGCAAATTTAAGTTTCGAAGCTCTAATTTCCTACTTCTAAGTTAATGGTCAGCGGATTCCCATTCTTGATTTTCTCTCTCTATTTCTCACCTATCTGAAAGGCCGTCTCTGCACTATCCAAACTCAGAAATCCTTGTGTTTTTTAAATTTTTTTTCAGAATGTAGAAAGCAATTTTATTCCTAAATGACACACAAAAGGCCACCAATCTGATCCATGTTTTGATGCAGCTCTGTTCCAACTGTATGCAGTAGTTGGAGCCGACTGTTTGAGAGAGAGCCTTTTCCTGTCTCTATAAATCACTCTCCCATCATAATCCTCTCAACCAACGTCTTCAGAAGCTAGTTTTAATACATTGCAGATCCACTCTAAATTTTGTCTATCAATCATCATCCTACTCATAAATTCTTTGCCACTCAAGTGAATTTGAACCATCACAGCTTTTCTGTGGTCTATTGTTAGGGAAGTCTTCAATCAAGCAACAAAGGAAGCTTGCCTTTGCATTATTACCTTAACGGGCCATTTGGTGTGAAGGATAAGTAAAAATAATCCTGGGATAAAAATATAGTGGCACTTAAATTCTTGTTTGGTTGGCAAATCCGGAATAACTTATCCCGGGACAGATAAATAGTACCGGGATAAATTATCCCTCCCATGGATGGTATAAATAATCCCATCACAATTTGTTATCGGATAAACTTATAAAATTACAAAGTTACCCTTCAAATCCTTTTATCACTTTTCACTGGTATATTGGGAACAAAACACCGCTTAAGTTATCTTCTCATTGCAGTAAGAAAAACTCACTTCATTTGGATACATTTCAGCCTTCCAATGTTGATTGAAGTTTGGGTAATTTAAGAATATTTTTATCAGAAGCCCATTTATGCGTTGGAGAGATCGTCAAAGGTTGGATACACTCATCTTTTCTACTTAATAACAGCAGACAGAACTCTATTATTAATATTATGTTTTAAGGTTTTTGTAAATTTTGTTTAGCATATAATTGGGGAATATGGAAGCGATTCAAGCTCCATATGTACTGTTTGAATATGTAATCAATATGAAATTTGTGAAATAGTACCAGCTTTATGTGAAAGATTTTAGTTTTAGCTTCTTCCCAAAATTTTTTTTAGAATATTTTGTTTTTCTCTTCATGTGCTTGAAATTATGAAGTTGTCCTCATATGTTCTTTCTAACTGAATTATTTTTTTTTTTTTGGTATCAACTCTTTTCAATTTTTTATGAAAAAAATTTTGGTTTATTTATGGATCATCAACTACAGTTCGATATTGAATTTCTTGCTATGTGTATTTTTCTTTTTATGGTTATTCATGGTCTATCTGTAAGAAGAAATACGCATGTGGTTAGGTACCTCATGAGTAGCCGAGTTCCTAAAACTATATCTCATTTAAATTATATCATACAAGACAGGGACACAAGTTGTATTGATAAGTGAAGGATGGATAGAAATTCTTTTCACACTTCTCTTAACTAAAGAAGTTGGAGGCTTGACTGATAGCAAATATATATCAAATAGTGAAAAATTAGCAATATTTGTAAATATTTCGGCTATTCATGAGAAGAATAGATCCATTAACGTTGATTACGTTAGATCGCGTTGGAGTGTAAGTCAAGCTTTCAATGAATGCTTGAGAGCTATTCTCAAACTAGCTCCATTATTACTTGTTAATCCCAAACCGGTGCTAGAAGATGAGCTTGACGATCGATGGAGATGGTTTAAGGTATATACACTTTCAATTGAATATGTATTAATTCATTTAAAAGTAAAACAAATATAATCTTATCAAAAAAATGTTAATAGTTTGAGATAATGTTATAACTTTTTTCATAGGGATGTATGGGTGCATTGGAAGGTACTTACATTCAAATTACAGTTCCATCTAAGGACAAACCAAGATACATGACAAGAAAGAGAGAAATAGCAACTAATGTACTGGGAGTTTGTGATAGAAATCTCAATTTCACTTATGTATTACTTGGTTGGGAAGGATCAACGACCAATAATCGTGTACTACGAAATGCTATAGCAAGAACAAATGGTTTGAAAATTCCCAAGGGTAGTTCCATACATATGCTCACATTAAAATTATCACAAAAAAAATATTATATAAAAATAACTAATTTTTTATTTAATTATAGTAATTATTATTTGTTCGGTGGAGGATATACAAATGGAAACGGTTTTCTTTCACCATACCGAGGAGATAGATATTGGTTAAGGAATTGGCAAGGTGACAATCCAACACCCCAATGTCGAGAAGAGCTTTTCACAATGAAGCATGTTAGAGCTCGTAATGTTATTGAAAGGACATTTGGTCTCTTGAAAGGACGTTGGGGAATTCTTAGAAGCCCTTCATGGTACTCAGTTAAGATTCATAACAGGATCATAATTGCTTCTTCTTTGATACAAAACTTTATTCAAAAAGAGATGGAAATGGACCCTTTAGACATCGATATGGAAGAACAAATAGAATATCCACATGATAACATTGATGTTGTTGAATCATCGGAGGGGTGGACCACATGGAGGGATGAGTTAGCTCAATCAATGTGGAATGCGAGCCTAATTAGCTGATCTTTTTTATTATTTTGTAATGGTAATATGTTTTATCCTACATTTGGAGTGTGTTCCCCTTAGCTTTGTTATTATTGTAAAGTGTATCAACTTTTTATTTTTTGTAATATAAGAAACAATTACTTACATTAATTTGTTAAAGCTATTGTGTTCAATTTCATTCTTTTTCGTGATATTTAAGTAGTTCATGTTTTTAATTTTTATTTGTACAGTGTATGAATATTTTTTCCATGATGCTAACTAATGGTCCGCCAAACCCCACTTGTGGGACTCCACTGGGTATGTTGTTGTTGTTTGTTTGTTAAATAATGGTTTGGAGATACTTTTTCTTTTTACGATGGTAATACTATTAGATTATACATATACAGACAAAATGGATAGTCAAAAATTTTTAATGAATCCACCAAAAAGATCGAGACAATAAACACCTTCAGCCCGAAGGACATGGACTCCTCCTGAAGAGAGCTCTCTTATAAACTATGTTGCTCGGACTCAAGTACGGGTGTCCGAGACGGATGCAAATATGAGAGTCGAATTTGGCAAAATCTAAATTTTAAGATTCAGGGGTGCGAATCCGAGTATGGATACGGGTGTGAGAATTCGGCTAAAAAATACAATATTATAAAAATATAAATATAAAATAGTCTAAATTTGGCTAAAAACTTCAATATTATAAAAATATAGTTATAAAAATACATGTTATTACTATTTTTTTCTTTTTAAAATATTTGTCACAATTTTTTTAGAGTTAAATAATATGATTATTCAAACAACATGTATTCTACTTTCTGTATAACTAATAAATATTTAAATTTCTATTTCTAAAATATTAAATTTATCTTATTTAATTTTAAAAATTAGTCAAAATAACTATCAAAAAGTAAAACAAATTATTTTGAAATTGATAGAATATTTACTTGAAATTAGGAAAATCATATATGATTAAGGTAAAATTTGCATCGTCTATTTTTCAATTGACCACTAATTAAAACTAGTTTTTTCAGTGATTTAAAATTAATTCTATTTGTGATTATAATAAAATAACATTATTTTATTAAGGATGTTGGGCCTGATAAAGCCCAACACATATCAATTGATCACTAATAAAAAAAACAAGACATTTTTAAGTTCCAACTTTCCAACACCGATAGCCTCACGTGTCTACACTTTTCCCATTCTTCTCGATGCCTTTGCTGTAATTGAAAACTCCTCGCATCACTGAAGCTCCTCTTTTCCAAGACAATATTTCTCGGCAAAGTGGATCTAGTGATTTGCAAGTTCCGAT
Source organism: Solanum clarkiae (assembly GCA_011800125.2). NCBI lineage: Eukaryota > Viridiplantae > Streptophyta > Magnoliopsida > Solanales > Solanaceae > Solanum > Solanum clarkiae. The sequence continues at coordinate 8,172 of JAABOM020070298.1, read as the reverse complement.
CTGCAGATGTCGATGGCAAAGTCTCTGTCAACGGCGAAATCCTTATTGTGGTTGGCTGCAACTTTTGTTAGTTACTGTTTATCAGGTTCGTAGGAGAAATATCATCAACTTTATGAATAAAACTGCTCTCTTCTTCCCCAAATTTGTTCTCGAGTCTGGTCAAAGTATTCGGCGGAAATTGATAAAATATCCGAGATCACCCCGTGCCCGCACCCGCACCCGCACCAGTACCACATCGAAACGGTTTCGACGGCAAAAATGACAAGCCCGTGCAACATAGCTTATAAACGGCTTGAAAGAGTTATGTGTTAATGATTGGAGAGCCGATAATGGAACCTTCAAGCCAGGATACCTAAAAGAGTTGAAGCAATATTTGCATGACGTTATCTTGACAGTGGCTTAAAGGGTGAACCACATATCAATTCTAAATTAAAAGCGTGGAAGAAAAGTTATGCAAGCATAAGTTTACTGAAGAGTCAAACTGGTTTGGGATTTCAATATAGTGATAGAACAATACTAGTTGATGATCCAAAGGAATGGAAAAAATTGGTAAAGGTAATTGATATTTTACTTTAGTTATTAGAATATTATCACTTCATACAGTTTTATCTTAAAACACAATCGTCTTTCTTTCTTAGTTTGTCCAGGATGATCCTGGTGCAAGAAATATGAATACTAAAAAATGGCTAATGTTGGCTGAGTGGGAGGAAATTTTTGGTAAAGATAGGACAACTGGAGAGCATGCAGAAGGGCCATTGGTATTGTTGAAGATATCTTAAAAAATCAAACATCAGGAATTTCTACTGATATAAGTTTAGGATTTCTTATCGATATTGACGAAGATGAATGTAAAAATGAAGCTAGTTATGGACCCAATACACCTATCGAAGAAGCTGAAAATGCTTATATGAGACATAATTTTACCGATGCATTTGCAAATGAATATGCTAAAGGATCTCCTCATGAACATACTGACATCTGGAAAGAAAGGCAAATATGTTAAAAGAACTTCTAGTGCCAATGAAAAAGAGAAGTAAAAAAAGAAATAAGGGTTGTGAAGGATGTTAATGAAACATTTCTCAAGACTATGTTGTAAGTTATGAAAAACTTTATTGAAAGTCGAGACAAAAGAATTGTTTCCTTGATTGACAAGATTGGAAATCGTGATTACTTTGATATGCGTGCTCAAATTTATTCCATCATTGAATCTCCCACATTCGATTTGCACACCATAGAGCAACATATCATACCTAAAAGGGTTATCTGTGGAGATATCAAAAACATGGAAATGTTTTATGTATGGGCGAGCTTGAGTGCCAAACAATCATGTAGATAGTCATCAATGATCAACTCTAAAGTGTGACAAACTTATGTATATAAGTGGTGGCACTAATGTGATAGTTTTTGCTCAACTAACAATTTCAATGTTTGACTCTAGTGCTATTTTCTGATCCTCTGAACATGTCTCACACACTTTTGTCTATGGCTAATGTACTAGGATGCTAGATCTTTTGCATATTTATAGTCGATTGAATAGATTAACTCTCATGTAAAAGTTTAGTTTATCATAAGTTTATTGTTGGTTATCAGTTTTTTCTGCAACAATTTCCCTACAGTTTTGGTCTTTTTATTTTCCTACTTTGTTAGACTAGTTTTTGGTTTAGTTCTTTCTGTTGCGAAAATCGCGCTATGTTGGTGGACGAGAATTCCATCAAGAGAAGATGGCAAACTTACTTTTACAAACTCCTAAATGAAAAAAGGGATAGAGATATTGAGTTGGGTGATTTGGCACAATCTGATAGCCATCGAGATTTTGGCTATTGGAGGCGTATCAAAGCTGATGAGGTTAGACGTGCTATTAGTAGGATGAATAAAGGAAGAGCGATCGGACCCAATGAGATTTCAATAGAGTTTTGGAAGAGCACGGCCAAGGACGATTTGGAGTGGTTGACTAGGTTGTTCAACGAGATTCTGAGCACTGCTAAGATGCCAGATGATTGGAGGAGTACAATGGTTCCATTGTAGAAGAACAAGGGTGATATCCAAAATTGCAATAGTTACAGGGGCATCAAGTTGCTAAACCACACTATGAAAGTTTTGGAGAGAGTGATGGAAGCGAGGGTGAGAAGAAGAGTGTCTATTTCAAAAAATCAATTCGGATTTATGCTAGGGCGATCGACCACTGAAACAATTCCTCTTGTTCGGAGACTAGTAGAGAAATATAGGGAAAGAAGGCGGGACCTTCATATGGTACTTATTGATCTTGAGAAAGCCTATGATAGAGTTCCGAGGGATGTCTTATGGAGGTGCCTAGAGGCGAAAGGCGTTCCAATGCTGTATATTAAAGCGATAAAGGACATGCATGACGGAGCCAAGACCCAAGTAAGAACGGTGGGAGGAGACTGAGTATTTTTCGATCAAAATAGGACTTCATCAAGATTAGTCCTTAGCCCTTTTCTTTTTTCTTTAGTAATGGATGAGTTGACACGATCTATTCAAGAGGAGGTCCCTTGGTATATGTTATTTGTGTATGATATCGTACTAATTGATGAGACTAGGGAGAAAGTGAATGACAGGTTGGAGGTTTGGCGACATACATTGGAATCCAAAGAGTTCAAATTGAGCAGGACTAAAACTGAATACTTAGAGTGCAAATTCAATGTTGCAAGGGATGAAACAAACATCGAAGTGAAGCTTGACACTCAATCTATTCCCAAGAGAGAAAGCTTTAAGTATCCTGGGTCCATCATCCAGGGTAATGGCAATATTGATGATGATGTCGTACATCGTATAGGGGCAACATGGATAAAGTGGAGACTTGCCTCTGGAGTATCGCGTCATAAAAATATACCACTTAAACTTAAAGGTAAGTTTTACAGAATGGTGATTATTGTCGTTGCTATATGGGCAGGAATGTTGGTCAATCAAAAACTCACATATCCAGAAGGTGCAAGTTGTGGAGATGAGGATGCTGAGATGGATGTGTGGACATACCTGAAGTGATAAGATTAGAAATGATACCGTTCGGGAGAAGTTGGGTGGCCTCTGTGATAGATAAAATGAGAGAAGTGAGACTACCATGGTTTGGACATGTGCAGAGAAGAAGTTTCGACGCTCCTGCTAGTAGGTGCGAGAGGTTAGATTTAAGAATTACGCGGAGAGGTAGAGGTTGACTGAAAAAATATTGGGGGGAGGTGATTAGAAAGGATATGGCACAACTGCATATCACTGAAGACATGATCTTAGACAGAAAGGAGTGGAGGTCGCGCATTAGGATGGAAGGTTAATAGGTTGGTAAGGATAGGAATCAGCCCTGAGGTATATTAGGTTAGTAAGTTTAGTCGTGTAGGCGTGTCTTTATATCTTATTTGATTATTGTACGTCCCATATTTGTTTCCTTTATTGTATTTATATATTATCATTTGCTTTCTGTTTTAGTCATTTCTCTTTCATATGTAGTATCTTCTGCTTGTGGGGCCTAACACTTTCAGCTAAGCGTCTTCCAGAAACAGCCTCTCTATCTCTATGAGGTAGTGGTAAATTTTGGGTACATTTTTCCCTCCCCAGACCCCACTTGTGGGATTTCACTGGGTATGTTGTTGTTGTTCTTTCTGTTACATTAATGTAGTTTTTAGTGAGCTTTTGTTCTAGTTTTGGCAGATGTCTGGTGAATATTTATTAAAATGTTATTCCCACTTTAGTCATTGTTTTTAGTTGTAGTTTTGGTTGGTTATCAAGGGTAGTATGGATATGCAAGTGTCTGCTATTTCAGGTCCATTATTTCTCGATCGACGAGACGAGCTAGTTTGGTTGGTTATCAAGGGTACTGGAATGTTATTCCCACTAATTTCAGGTATGAACTTTTGTATGCTCTTATGGATTGAAAATGTTGAGGAAGAGGTGAAACAAATTACCTAACCTTTCGTATCCTCCTCTTTGAACCCCAATGTTTCCCTATTCATTCTTTGTGTAGTATTTTGTTTCGCTGAACCGAGTTCACTTGAAAGTTTTGCTCACTCTTTTGTGCCTTTGGTTGTCTAGCACTTCTTGTGGGATGTTGTAGTGGTTGGTAGGTATTAAATGCTTTATGGGTTCAAACATTATGTCCCTCTTGTAGTCTTGTTGGTCACATTTTCATAAACTTCTCATCACACTGAATAAAAGGTTTCCATCTTTAATCCACTCGTGTTTTATATCTGGAGGCAGAGATGAATATGGAGCAAATACAGACACTTATGTCACGGACCTAGAACTCACGCTAGAACTTCCGTGCGGCACTAGTCAGTTTGCTCACGAATCTTGCACGATCTTGCAAATACTAGTAAGCATGTTGCCTATGATTGCTAAGGGAATGCTAGATATTGAAAGAAAAGAGAGAGCTTTTGAAGAAAGAAGACTTTGATTGCTTGGAGAATCCTTTACAAGGCTTGAGAGCTTACAACTTTGCTTGATGCTAAATGAATGCCAAGGAGGGGTATTTATACTACTCCACCTCCTTAACGGACGGCTAAGATTAATTTGATCCTACGGCTAGGACAGATCCTCTAGAGTCTTCCTACATAATATCTAAGATATTTACAGGTGCAAGACTTATCTACATAATTCTACATGTCTCTGGAACCTTTCAGGTCTCTCTAGTCTTCTCTTCAATCCTCTGCACAATTCTAGAGAGTTCCGGAGCCCTCCAGAGTACGGCGGACACGTTCCTACACTGTTTTGGAGCAAAATTTAGGCGGGACGTGTCATTCTCCCCCACCTAATGATGCGACGACCGCGGTCCATTGCTGCTGCTGTAAGAATTCATGCACCTTGTCCCGAAACTACCACAAGTCTTCGTGTTTCTCCCAAGTGGCCTTTTCCGGTGATTGACCCTTCCAATGGACAAGGAACATTGCGGCAGCCGGTTGTCCCCTCTTCTGCTTCGCCTAGTAATCGATGATGGCCTCTATGTCCCAATCATGCGAGGCAGTGATGGTAATGGGTGCCCTACTCGACTGTCCTAGACTTGGATCATCCTTATCCTCATGGTATGGCTTGAGGACGCTAGCATGGAAGACAGGATGAACCTTTAGTGACGTGGTAGCTCCAGTCGATATGAGATCTTGCCAACCTTGGCAAGGATCCTGAACGGCCCCTCGTATTTGCGTACTAAGTTTGGGTTTACGCCCCTTAGTGCTTTGAACTGCCTTGGATTGAACTTCACCAACACCAGGTCTCCGACTTTGTAGTTGGTGGGATGTCGTGTCCGGTCGGCAAACTTCTTCGTCTGCTTGGCCGCCTTGGCTAGGTGAGATTTGGTGGCGTCCATTTTCTCCTCAAATCTTTTGGCCAAATGATAAGCGCCCAAACTCTTTCCTTCGAATGCTGCCGGTAATGAGTGTGGAATTTGCGGCTGTTTGCCTGTAGCAAGCTCGAACGGTGTCCTTCTGCGACTTCACTCCACTGTAAGTTGTATGAAAATTGGGCCACGTCAAGCAACTTGGCCAAGTCCCTTTGGTGCGAGCTTACGAAGTGCCTAAGGTAGCACTCCAACAAGGCATTAACTCGCTCGGTTTGGCCGTCGGTTTGTAAATGGAAACTTGTGGAGAAATGTAGCTCCGTGCCAAGTATTTGGAATAGTTCCCTCCAAAAGTTCCCAGTAAAGCGCGGGTCACTATCACTTATGATGTGCCTCGGCAGCCCCCAATACTTCACCACATTCTTAAAGAATAACTGGACTGCTTCCTTAACTGTGCATCCTGGTGTGGCAGGCATAAATGTGGCATACTTGGAGAACCTGTCCACCACAACCATAATGGTGTTGTGTCCCTCGGACTTTGGTAAGCCAGTGATAAAGTCCATGGTAATGCTCTCCCACGGTCGCTCGGCTACGGGGAGTGGCTCCAAAAGACCTTCGGGATGGCGTTGTTCTATCTTATCTTGTTGACAAACAAGATAAGTTTGCACATAAAATTCGATATCGTCCCGCATTCTTGGCCAATAGTAGATTGTCTCGACGAGAGCTCGCGTATGATGCTGCCCTGGATACCCGACCCATAACGTATCATGGCTTTCTTTCATGATCTGTCGCCTTATGTTGCCATACTTCGAAACGTAGACCCTCCTTCCGGCGATGAGCAGGATACCATCTTTAATCCAGAAGTATTGGGTCTGTCCTTGTGACGCCAACTCTATAAGCCTTTTTGCTTCCAGGTCATGTGACAAGCCCTCTTTGATGGATTCTCGGATGTCGCAGTGGGCTGTTGTGATGGCAGCTAGCTCCGCTTTCCTGCTCAAAGCATCGGCCACTACATTGCTCTTGCCTGGTTTGTACACCAGTTCATAGTCGAACTCGGCTAGAAAGTCTTGCCACCTAGCCTGCTTGGGAGTAAGCTTCTTTTGTGACTGGAAATAGCTGGTGGCGACGTTATCGGTCTGGACCATGAACTTTGAGCCCAACAAGTAATGCCTCCAGGTTCTAAGGCAATGTACAATGGCGGTCATCTCCTTCTCTTGCACAGTATACCGCCATTCGGTCTCATTCAGCTTACGGCTTTCGAAAGCTATGGGGTGCCTATCTTGCATCAGCACGCCCCTAATAGCGAAGTCTGAGGCATCCGTGTGTACTTCGAACATCCTAGAGAAGTCGGGTAATGCAAGAACTGGCTCCTTTGATATGGCAGCTTTGAGGCTCTCAAATGCCTCCTGGCATTTCTTACTCCAAACCCACGGCTTGTTCTTCTTTAGCAACTCGGTAAGTGGAGCGGCTATGGCGGAGTAACCACCTATGAATCTCCTGTAGTAGTTTGCAAGCCCAAGAAATGATCTTAGCTCCATCACCTTGGTGGGCGTCTCCCACTCTACGATGACTCGCACTTTGGACTTGTCCATGCGAAACTGGCCCTGGCTAATGATGTGACCGAGGAACTGCACTTTGTGCTAGGCGAACTCGCACTTCTCCCGCTTGACGTACAACTGGTTCTCCCGTAAGACTTGGAAGACTTTCCGTGGATGCACTATGTGCTCCTCCAAGGTGTGGCTATATATCACAATGTCATCCAAGTATACTACCACAAAGTCATCCAGGTAGAGGTGGAAGATCTTATTCATGAGGGTACAGAAGGTAGCGGGTGCGTTGGTTAAACCGAAGGGCATTACCAACCACTCGTACGATCCATACCTAGTGATGCATGTTGTCTTTGGCTTATCCCCCTCAGCTATGCGTACCTGGTAGTATCCTTTCCTGAGATCCATTTTGGAGAAACACTTTGCTTGCCCAAGTCTGTCGAATAAATTGGCTATCAGCGGGATCAGATACTTGTTCTTGACAGTCACCTTATTTAGCGCCCAATAGTCTATGCAAAGGCGCAGCGACCCATCCTTCTTTTTCTGAAACAGTACTGGGGCTCCATATGGTGCTTTGGATGGTCGGATATGGCCAGCTTTAAGGAGCTCCTTCAACTGCTTCCTGAGCTCCTCCAATTCTGGTGGTGCCATGCGGTATGGTGGGTAGGCGGGTGGTCGGGTGCCTGGCTCCAACTCGATCTTGTGATCAACCTCCCGTCTTGGCGGCAAGTGTCTAGGCAAATCTTCGGGCATGACGTCTTTATTCTCGTCAAGCACCTTTTCAATGCAGGGTGGCAGGGGTTCCGGGACACCATCGCTTTCACTCAAACTTGCGACTGTGGCCAGGTAAGTGGGCTCCCCTTTCTTGAGACCCTTCATAATTTGCATGGTCAATAGTTGGGTGACTCCTTCCGCCTTGGCATCTCGACTAAAGGCACCATGCAGGACCTTTCCTTCTCCAGCACAAGCATCCTTTGAAGGTAGGGGTCTATCATGGTGTGGCATTGGCGGAAGAACTCCTGCCCAAGTATAATATCGAAGATGTCCAAGGGGGCGACAGCAAAGCTAGTCTTACCTTGCCATCTGCCTAAGGTGACGTCTATGCCATGTGCAACTCCGTATACCGGTGTTGGTGGCTGCTCGAACTGTAACGTAGCCCCAATCTTGTCGCTGCTGATTTGGTCATGATGTTGGCTTCAGCCCCGGTGTCCACCATAGCGCGCACCTGCTTCCCATTTAGGGTCATATCCATGTACTGTATGGGTTAAGCCTCCTGCTTACCGGCTGTCTTGGTAGTAGTGGCACAGACCCCGATCATGCCCACTTGCGTGATGCCTAAACTTGGAC
>JAABOM020070285.1:0-37278 GCA_011800125.2 Solanum clarkiae | reverse complement strand
TAGGGTATTATGAAATATTGATTGGAAACACATGTCTACCCATTTCAAGCTTATATACTATGAGATGATTTATCTATTGTGACTATGCATATTTTGAGCTATGAAACTATAATTTATTATGAGATCTGATGAGGGAGTTCAAGTTAGCTTGCATGAGGGATTTACTATGTGTTAGTGGGTTGATTTACATTGAGTTCTCTCACATGATTTCACTCTTGAATTGCATGAATTTTGAACTAGCATTAGACACCCGCAAAGTGTTTGATAAAATGTCTTGACATGAATTCTTGAGTTATTGATAGTCTATGAAATGATTTACAAGTAATTCGACTCTATGATGATTAAAGGATTGTATGTGTGTATTGAATTCGTCAAAAGCATCTATAATGTTGCAAGTTTGCCACACCTTGCTGGTGGGTGTCATGCCCAATCACCTTGTTGAGGGGGTAAATGCCTCAACTACTATGATGGGCGGTGACATACCCATATACCTTAACAAGGGCATGTACCTTGACCACTATGATGGGGGTGACATGCCCATCTACCATGTTGAGGGGTATATATCTCAATCATTTTCCAAGGGTGTGGCATGCTTTAGATTGCAAGTAATGGCTTGTGTGGTCTATGATTATGCTCTCTTCCTAAACATATAATCTATATTCTCAATTTATTTGTTTTACAAGCATATTTTACTTCAAGTATTCATCATGCATGTTGTATTAATATTATATTATCCATTGCTTATGATTATGCATTTTGACTATGTTGGCCATGTCTTGTTGCATTGCATCCTACATAATTAGTACATTTATACATACTAATGCATACTCTATGCCTACATGTCGTTACCATGTAGGAGCCAGAGCACCTCTTGATCATCCTTCGCGTGGCTAGTTTGGTGTTTTGGAAGATAAGCTTTGGTGAGTCCTCAAGTTCGGGGATAGTGGCTATATTACTCTTGTCATTTGTCTTCTCTTTATGTTGAACACCCAATACTATGAGGGTGTCACGACCCAATCCTAGGGCCTAGACATGACCAGCTAATGGGGAACCCGAAGGAAACAAAAACAAGCCTCATAGCATATCATTACATATCCTTGGTCACTGAAGTAATTAAAATGGCAATAAGCGATAAGAATAAATAGGGGAATTAGGACTAAAGGATAAACTTCCAAGTCATAGTCATCAAGAAATAAGAGAATCAAGGCTCATAGCATAAATACACATCATGTTCATCAATAGCTCTACTACATAGATAAGAGCAGGTGCCAAGACAAACAACCGGACTCACCCTCATAGTCAATGCATACATAAAAGAAAGATAGTCTTTGGATATAGCATAGGATCATAAACATCATCCCCAGAATGAAGGACTCACCAACAACTTGAGATATATTGTACTAACCACGTGGAGGAGAAGTATGATCAATCGGTGCTCCGGTTCTTACATGGTGATATTACGTAGGCATAGAGTATGCATTAGTACATTTGAATGTACTAAGTATGTAGGATGTAATGCAAAATGAGATAGGCATCATAGGCAAAATGCATAATTATAAGCAATGAATAGCATACTAACAATATGACATGTTTGACTGATGTTTGAAGTAAAACTATGCTTATATAGAACATAATACGAGTGTAGGGAGTGACTATTATAGTGCAATCCAAGGTGTACCACCTCCTTTGAGAGGCGCATGAGGTATAAACCCCTTCATGAGGTTGATGATGTACAAACAACCCAACAGGTTGATGGTGTACAAACCCCCAACGGGTTACCAGGGCCTACAACCTCTCGAGTGAGGCTTGGTCATCCCCAACAAAACAGAGATAATATCATATATATATATATATATACACATTCCTCCCATCATCATATAGTAATCATATATATATATATATTCCTTTCATCATCTTTTCATCATCATTTGATCATCATATACGCATTTAACTCATAAGACAAACATAAGATCCTCAACTCCTGAAGAAACCAAAACAGGACATTTCATCAAACACTTAGAGGGTGTGTAGTGCTAGTGTAAAACCACGCAATTCAAGAGTGAAATCATGCTAGAAAATTTAATATAAAACCTTCAATAGACACTTGGTAACACCCTCAAGCAATATACACCAAACCCTTGATCAAATCTTACAATAGATCTTGGTTTCATAGCTCTAAACATAGCAAAACAGTCACACTTTTCATAAACCCCAACATAGTATGCAGTGATTTTCATAATATATAAGACCCATTAGTGAATCAACTTTAAATCATGCAATTTTGAGGAAAAAGAAGCTTGGGCATCATGGAGGAAAGGAACCCATTAAAGACACCCACATACCTTAGCTTTGGAGAATAACTTGGTGAAAATTGGAGACGGAGACTTGAAGTTTGGTTAAATTCCATAAGATCTGGAGAGGCTTTTGGCACTTGAATCTTGAGAGAAATATAAGCCTAAGTGGTTGCCTGAATATTGCCGAATGTTTTGAATGATTTGAGGGTAAAAAATGTCTATGTATAGGTATTTTCATTAGTGAGAGCACTTATGCCCAAGAAATAAAATCTTGGACCGAGTTGAAAGAAATGAACAGAAAATAGCCAATGGTGCATCACGCCAGCAATGCGGAAAGCCCACTGGAATTCGTCATCTTGAAATTTGAAATTGTGAATTGCTCACTCTAAAATTGGGGTTAAACCCTTTTTCCCCTAAATTTGACCCCCTTAACAAGAATATGAATTCAGACTTTGATATCACGCACAGATTTGAGATATATGAAAATTACAATTCTGGGCACTTCTGAGATATATTTTCGGGCACTTTTTGAGGTCGATTCAATATCTCCTCCTTGGAAACATTCGTCCTTGAATGTTAAAGAAAAGTACATGAGAAGAGTGATCATAAAAAAATCATCCCCAAGAAGAATGCAACATTACATTTAAAATACCATTTTAAAAATCTCAATATAAGTGTAAAAATCATCATGAATTTGCCAACTTAAACATAAGCGCATGTGAATAACATAGGGGCTGAAATATAAGACTTGGAATCATAAAAGGAATCGACATATTATCATAACCTTGAATAGAATGAAAGAGGAATGAATATTGCACCTCCATGTCCACTTCAGCTCCCCGAGAGATACCATCGACTTGATGATTATCCCAATAGGCCTTGACAAACACTACACCTTCACAAATCCACCCTTACTCCATCAACCCAGCTTCTCCACCAGACCTCTTCATAGGCCAACTCATCCTCCACAACGTCCACAACCTCAAGAGTCCTATAACACTTGAATCACCAACACACCTCTTCAATCATACAAGCATGAGGAACCAGACGAACTATATTCTTACCCAAAGGCAATTCCATTCGTATGTCACGTCAGAAACCTTTCTCAACACCCTATGAAGACTCACATACCATAAATCCAATTCCCTATTAACTAGGACAAACCACACATTTCATGAGCGAAACCTTCAATTAGCCCCAAATCACTAACTTTAAATTCAAGCTCTCTTCTCCTCACTTCGACATAAGACTTTTGACAACTTTGGACTGTCCCCAATCTTTCCCTAATCAACCTTAACTTCACCACAGCATCCATGACCAGATTCGAACCCACAAAGCCATCTCTCCCAGTTCAAACCACCCAACCAGTGTTCTACAACACCTTACCATAGAGAGCCTCAGAAGAAGCTTTACCAATGCTAGAATGATAACTGTTGTTATAGACAAACTCAACAATAGAAAATGATCATCCCGACTATCCATGAACTACAAAACACAAGCCCTAAGCATATCCTCAAGTATTCTCATCAATTCATGAATGTACAATTTAGCATACTCTTCGGCACCCTAAGTAGTCTTAACCTGTAGAAAGTGGGCTAATTTCCTCACCCTATCAACCACAACCCAAATGAAATCAAATCCCCTTTCTAGTCTTCAGTAAACCAACCACAAAATCTATAATAATTTCTTCCTACTTCCAAGTAGGGATCTTTGTATCTTGAGTTAGTCCATCCAGCCTTTGATGCTCGGCTTTAACTTGTTCATAACTATGATGATCGAAAATAAATTTAGCAACGCCCTTCTTCATGCCTCTCTACAAATACACATCTCCCAATCTCTATACACTAGGTAGAACCAGGGTAAATAGAATAAGACGAATTATGGGCTTCATCAAGGATCCTTTCCACCAAGCCATCAACACAAGTATACACAACCTACCTTTGTACCTAAGGGAACCATCTCCCCCTTAGGAGAAAACCTCCACCTTGCGCTCTTTCACCAAGGCCTTCAATTTTAATGAGGAGGGATCAAAATCTTGCTTTGCTTTTACCTCATCAACCAATGAATATTTGGAACCATCATGAAAACAACCACACCACCATCGCCAGCGTCTTCCAACCTAACCCCCAGTCTAGCCAACCGATGCACCTCCCTGGCATCCTCTTTATCACCACCATCAACATTTACTAGGCTACCCATAGATACCGTACTCAAAGCATCTGCCACAATATTAGCCTTACCGGGACGATAATGCACACTCACATCATAATCCTTAAGAAGTTCTAACTACCTCCTTTATCTCAAGCTAAGATCCTTTTGGGTGAACGCAAATTGGAGACTCTAGTAAATGGTAACCACACCAACATCCAACCCATACAACCAATGATGTAAAATTTTTAAGGCAAAAGCCCTGGTGACCAACTCAAGGTCATAGATAAGATAATCCTTCTCATGCACCTCAAGTCATCTAAAAGCATAGACTTCCACCTAATCATCTTGCATCGACACACAACCCAAATCAATACGAGTGACATTACAATATACACAAACCCTTCAAACCCTTCCGGCAGAGACAAGACCAGAGTGGAGACAAACATATCCTTTAAGGTTGAAAACTCTTTTCACACTCAACAGTTCACACTAACTTAGCCTTCTTTTGGATCAACTTAGTCATGGGAGAAGTAATAGAGGAGAACCTCTATACTTACCTCCGATGGTGACCCACTAAGTCCAAGAAACTCCTAATATCTAAGGGAGTCAAAGGTATAGGACAATTTCTAATCATATACGTCTCGTTAGGATCAACCTAAATACTATTCTTCAGCGCCACATAAGCTACTAGGGCGTAACCTCCTTTAACCATATTTCACCCTTCACATACTTAGCATGCAACTCCTCTTACCCCACGATTCGCAATGCTACCCCCAAATGGTTCACAAGCTCTAAATAAATCCATACTTCATTATTAGAGACCAGCAAAAGCATAACAAGATAGAGACAAAAGACCCTATTCATGAAACCCTAAAATATAGTTGGTGCATAAGCCAACCAAACAACTCCAACATATTCACAATGCTCACTCATAATCTGAAAAGACACTTAGGGATATAAGCTATCCTCATCATCACTTGGGAACAAGTCCTAAACCAAAGATCAAGATTAGAATAGTGACTAAGCCATTAAAGTTAACCAAATAGATCGACCATTCTTAACCATCATATTACAACCTTACAGGTTCTATAATCATAGAAGACACAACATGCATGTAATCGAACCACCTCAAGACCTCAACCGCTCAACCTAAGTTCAACAAAAATCACAAGACAAGACCCTATACAATAATAATATGGGGGAAAACCTTAGAGATCAATTATATCTTAAGACAAGAAACTGACTTACCTCTTCGTGTCCACCTTACAAGTCCCCACTCAAGGACAGATTTAATAGGGAATCAGAATATGACTCTACAGGCCCTACATTTAATGGGGAGTCAACACCAAAGCAACTAATACATCTCAAGCATAGCATCAAAATCCACTATAATAACCCAAAAAGTCAAAAGGCAAGACCTAATCAAATATGAACAAAAAACAACACCTATGATCTTTCAAACAACAATAGGATCATCTTTGAGATAGACACCAAAGAGAGTTCGGGACACACATGAAACGCACTAGAAACCTAAAGAATAATGAAAGAAATTGTAATACTCGGGCCACCAATGCAAACACATCAAAGACAAAGTAAATTTCAACATACTAGTAGCAACATCGGGCGCCTCATCCCCTGCTTGAGCCTGTTGATCAACATGACCACCTTGCTCTAGTGGGCGGCCATCTATACCTTTGCAGTGCGCATGTGGATAATTCAGAATCATTTGGCCTATCTCACAACACCCAAAACATGCACCTACATTCCTCCAACATGCGCCACTATGAGTCCTCCCACATTTAGGGCATCTGAGGCGAGTCATCCCATAATCACCCTCCTTACTCTTGTTGCATTTATGGTGGTAATCCTTCCTCTTATGACCCAACTCTTCATAACTATAACAAGCGTCGGAACCTCTCAAGCATGGGCCGTCATGGCGCCTACCACATTTTGGGCACCTAGCATAAGGCACCACACCACCACCACATCTACATTTGAAACTTTGGAACTTACCCCCAACACGGGCCCACTTGGCCTCACTACCCCTTCTCGTACGATTAGAAGTCTCTGGAGCACTCACTTGTTGATCAAAGTGAGTTGCAAACTTTGTCGCCACTTTAGCCAATATCCATAGAGTATTCCGGACCTCTGCATTCGCCATACCACCATCCTAAATAGCTTGAGAATATCCTGTAATGTAACAGTTAGGAATTAACAATAAGCCCTAAGGTACCTAACTATATTACATGACATAGATCATGAAGAAGTGAAACATTTACTACAATCCTCAAAACCTCCTATTCATATTTGTGGCGACCTTCACAACCGTGTATAAGACTCTAATCGACACGGTCTGTTGGACGTCTAGGATCTAACAACCTAGTGCTCTTATACCATCTTTGCCACGACCCAATCCTAGGGCCTAGATGTGACTGGCGAATAGGGAACTTAAAGGAACCCCAAACAAGCCTCATAGCATATCATTACACATACTTGGTCGCGAAAGCAATTTAAGTGAAAATAAGAGATAAATATAGACAGGAAAATCGGGACTAAAGGGTAAACTTTCAAAACATAGACGTCAAGAAACAAGAGAATCAAGGCACATAGCATATATATATCATGTCAAACAACACCTCTACTACATAGATAAGAGTGAGGGACAAGACAAGCAATCGAGCTCACTGCCATAGTCAATACATACATAAAAGAAAGATAGTCCAAGGAGATAACATAGTATGATAAACATCATCTCCGGAATAGAGGACTTACCAACAACTTGTGAGATATCATACTAGCCACGTGGAAGAGAAGTATGATCAATCGCTGCTCTGGTTCCTACATGATAATATCATGTAGCCATAAAGTATGCATTAGTATCTCTTAATATGCTAAGTATGTTGGATGCAATGCAACAAGAGATAGGTATCATAGGCAAAATGCATAACCATAAGCAATGAATAACACACTAATAATATGACATGTTTGAATGATGCTTAAAGTAAAAAACATGTACATAGAACTTCATACGAGTGTAGGGAGTGACTATTATATGGCAATGCAAGTCTTACCACCTCCTTGTAGAGGCGCATGAGGTATAAACTCCTTCATGAGGTTGATGAGGTACAAACCCCCCAACAGTTTGATGGACTATAAACCCCTCAATGGGTTGATAAATACAAACCCCCAACAACTTGATGAGTACAAACCCCCATTAGGTTGTTGAGTATAAACCCCCAATAGATTGATGAGTACAAACCCCCAACAAGTTGATAAGTACAAACCCCCAACTTGTTACGCGGGCCTACAACCTCCCGAGTGAGGCTTAATCATCCCCAACAGTAAAGAGATAATATTATATATATATATATGCGTAACAATAGGCAATAGGCATAATATAAGAATATTGCATGTGTGATTAATACATAAGTAAAACATGCTTAAGTAGCTCATGCTCAAATAGAATATCATATGTGCAGAAGAGACCAAGCTGGATTTCCAAGGTACAAACCCCTCGGTTGGTAGATGATTATTTCACCCCATCATCCCAGTGGTGTGGAACAAACTCCTAACATGGTTGATGATAATCACCCCTTATCACCACGGTGGCGAAGTACAAATCCCTCACATGGCTGATAAGTACAAACCCCCACCTCGGTTGATGAGTACAAACCCCTACCTCGGTTACCCGGGCTCTTTTTCGCTCGGATCGGGCATGGTCGAATGCAATACTTTATATATAGTATATCATGTGTATATAAGCTCATTTTTTCATCATATAATCAATCAAATCATATCTCATGCTTTGGACCTTCAATTCCTCAAGAAACCTTAATCAGACATTTTATCAAGCACTTAGAGGGTGTGTAATGCTAGTATAAAATCATGAAATACAGAGATGAAATATCGCAAAAAAAAATCCATCGTAAAGCCATCAGTTAACACCATTCAACACCCTCAAGCAACATACATTTAAACCCTTCCTCAAGTCTTGCAATAGATCAAAGATTTATACTTCAAAACATAGTGAAACAGTCACAATTTCAACTTGCTTTAACATAGTGTGTAGTGAAATTCATAATAATCAAGACCCATTTGTAAATCAACTTTAAATCATGCAATTTGAGTAAAAAGAGGCTTAGTTATCATGGGTGAAAGGAACCTATTAAAGAAAACCACATACCTTAGCATGGATATGAACTTGGTGAAGATTGGAGATGATGACATTGAGCTTGAAGAAGAACCTTGAAGGAAAACCTTAGTTCTGGATGAGGGTTTGTGACTTGAATTTTGGAGTGAAAATATGACTAAGTGTTTGAGTGAGTATTGGGGAATATTTACCATGATATGAGGGTGAAATAACGCTAGGTGTAGGTAAAAACACGTTTGAGAATACTAAGGCCTAAGACTTAAATATCTTGGACCGCATAGAAAACCACTAGACAGAAAAATACACCTCTCCACATTGCAGAGAGGATGCAAAGACAACTTCTTTTCATTTGTATGCTGATGTTCTATCAAAATACAACACATTTGACGCATGAAACAAGGAATTTTGTGACTTCTTAAAGTGACTTTTTAGTATTTTGATATGTTTTTGTGTTAATCTTGCAGAAAATTTAGGCTGGCATGTGTTTGAAGAAAAGTTGTAGCTTTGCTAAAGCATAGGCCATACAAGCGCTCCTACGAGTCGTAGCTCACACTACGAGTTGTAGGTTGTCTCGTAGAAGGAATCAGAGACCAAAAATCAGAAGTCTACCAAGTGAAGGTCACCCCTACGAGGCTAGCGTATGAGTTGTGAGAGACGCTGTGACTCGTATAGGTGGACTCTTAGAAAGAGTCAAAGGGCCAAAGCATTGGACCAAAAACTGAAGACCAAGGTTACAAGACAAACATATGAGTTGTAGCCTAAGCAACTACTCATACCTATGGGTCCTACCAGTTCAGTTCAAGATACAAAGATCCTGATACGAGACCCCGACTATGACTCATACGTCCTCCTACGAGTCGTAACCGCTACACTTATTAGCTGCCAACTGTCTTTTCTGTGTAAATTCTAGGGTTATTTTGTAAACATTATATATAGTCTAAGTTAGGTTTTTTTGAGGAGAGTTCAATAAGTAGACAATTCTCCATTATATTTTGAAGTTTTTCTTAGGTTTTTAGAGTAGTTTATTGTTCTCTCTTGGAAAACCAATTTTGGGGATTGCAAATCTTGCCTTGTACTCATTGTTGATCAATCAAACTTGTGGATTTACAACTTGTGGTGACTATTTCCTTCATTGTTATTGGTGATACTCTAAACTATGTCTATTATTTACATATTTTTGTGTTTTATCTTAGCCATGAGTAGCTAAGCACCCACAACTTGGGGTTATGGGAACCATGGGTAGTTGACTTGAGATGTCCTAGGTTTTGCGCATGTCTATGATTGGGATTTGTATGTATTGTCTATTTCCCTTCATGATTAATGTTGTTTGGTGGTGGCCAACACCAAACCCCACCTGCTATCATGATCTCGACCAAGGTATTGACGAATAGAAAATGAGAAGTAGATGACAGGATTCGATTGATGTGTTCCCATCTAATGGACCAAACCTGACCAAAGGGAGGTTGATTGGGACAATAGGTAACGATTAGTTGGCATACCATGGTATCTAACCAAGCGCCATGGTGAAATTCGAACCTTGACCTTCACAAGAGGGCTGGAAGAAATTAAGTTACCGTCCATCATGTAATTCACTAATCGTAGTTATGTTATCTAGGGTAATTTAGTCAACGAAACATGGGGAACACAATTCCTAGGTTGTCCCCAAAATTTACTATTTTCTTGCATTTTAATTAGTGTTTATTTTATATTGTTTTTGAATCACAACTCCCCCCCCCCCCCCCCCGTTTAGAGATTGTAGTTATAAATACTAGAAATGATTAGTACTGAAATCTTGTAGTCAAGCCCTATATTCCCTGTGTATTCGACCCTAACCTCGGTTGGATGAATTACTGACAGCGACCACTTTCTTATCGGAGCGTGACCATCATCAAAACATTATGGCGCCATTGCGGTGGAATAAAGCTAGGTTTTGATTTGATTTCACTATTAGTTAATTCTAGTGTTAATATATAGAGTCTCTTGTAGTTTTTCTTTTGTTTTTCTTGTTTGATTTCTTTTGCAAGATGTACTAGGTTGTATGCCCAACACAAGGAGCCAACACAAATCCCTTAGCTCCACTAAATTTGGAGATCTATCAACTACCAAGAAGAATGGCTCAAGTGAATGAGGATATTGAGGTTGAGTAGGATGTGCATACGAATGAAGATATGGATATAGAGGAGAATCCACCACAAAGAGGTAACAGGTCACAGCTCAGGGACTTTAATGAAAATGCTTATGGATAGAATCAATACTGATTGGACCTTATGGCTATGGATGTTACCAGTGTTATAGTACTGCCTCCTTTGTCAGTAGATACTAAGTTCATGGTATCAAGTGGATTGCTCCAAATTCTCCAAAACCGCGGTATATTCAAAGGGGTACCTTTCAAGGATCCCCACTATCATCTTCAGAATGTGGTGTTTGTGTGCAAAAGTTTCATGGGAACACAAAAGCTTTCTCTTGATGTTGTTAGGTTAAGAGTGTTTCCACTGTCATTGACTGGAAATGCAGTTATAAGGTTGTCTGAGCTTCCTCCGAGCACTATCACAAGTTAGGATGAACTTCAGAGGGTATTCCTTGAAAGATACTTCCCGAGATCTAAGAAGTTGAATCTCAAGGACCAAATCAACAACTTTGAGCAATTGCCAGGTGTAACTATTAGCACAACATAGGAGAAGTTTACTAAATGCTTGAGAATGGTTCCCGATCACAAGATTGTCCATGATGCCTTGGTCGAGATTTTCTATCGGGCACTTGATGTGAATAGTCAAGCTTGTGATGATACGATCATGGGAGGTACGTTTCTAGACCAACCTTTTGCATTGATAGCCGCAAGAATGGAACAAGTGGTCAAACAAATAGAGTATGGGGGCAATGAGAGTGAGGTGTGATGAAACCTTCTTGTGCAACCAACAATAAGCAAGCAAAGGTGCACGAAGAGATCATGGAGTAACTTGCTCAACTTCGCACAAGCATAGACTTAATCTTGAACCAAAACCAAGCAAGCGTCCATCTGGTCACTCACCGACCTCCGAAGCTCCCACCTATGATGATCCATTCTTTGGTGAGGATGCATGTTTTGAAATCAACCACACGGCGGGTTTCTGGAACAGCCCCCAAGGGTCCAATTCAGACTATTGGAGGCAAGGTTCCGGGAATCAAGGTCGAAACTTCAACCGTGATGGGATGTAGAGAGACAACCGGGGTGGGTACTATGAGAGAGACAGAGAGTGTCAGCCACAGACCAGGGAAGAAGATAGGGCTATAGGAATGGTCCTTATGTGCCACCACACAATTGTGATGCCGGATCGAGCAATTCTAGGATTGAACATATGTTTGAAAAATTGTTGAAATGAGCTGACCACCAAGATGAGACTCTAAAGGGAATGAAAGAAGATATTTCAAGTATTAACTAAAAAATAGAGTCTCATTCGGTGGCAATCAATCCACTTAAACAACAACTTGGGATAGTGTATTCACAATTGAACCAACGCCAAAAGGGCACCCTACCAAGCAATATGGTTCAAAATCCTAAATATGAAGGGCATTGCATGGTGGTGATGACTAAGAGTGGTAAGAGCACAATGGATACCCCTATGCCTGTTATTGTGGATGAAGTTGATGATACGAGTCTTGGTGGTGAAGTTGAGGTCGAGGGAGAAGATCTAAAGGTTGGTAGGATACAATAAGAAGAAGTAAGGGAGCATAAGAAAATCGCAATCGATTCCCAAAATTCCTCCTCCTTTGCCTTAGAGGCTTAAGAAAAAAGTAGAGGAGGGTAAATTCAAACACTTCCTCTCAATGTTGAAGCAACTCTACTTCAACATTCCCCTTCTAGAAGCTTTGGAGAAAATACTTGGGTATGGCAAATATATAAAGGATTTGGTCACCAAGAAGCACACTTTTAGCCAAGAGTTCTTGGAAGAACTCCAACATTGTAGTGCGATTATGACCAAATACCTTGTGCAAAAGTGAGAAGACACCGGTGCATTCACTATCCCTTGTACCAATGGTAATGTCGAGTTCACAAGAGCATTGTATGACTTAGGAATGAGTATCAATCTAATGCCTCTTGTGGTATTCAAAACGTTTGACCTTCGTACTCCTACCCCAACAACAATGAGGTTGCTTATGGCAGATGGAACCATTAAAAAGCCAGAATGAGTCCTTTTGGATGTGCTTGTTAAAGTCGATAAGTTCATTTTTCTGGCAGATTTTATGATCCTCGACTGCGAAGTTGATTTTGCAGTGCCTATTATTTTGGGGACACTATTTCTGGCCACTGGGAGAGCCCTGGTGGATATGGATATTGAAGTCATATTTGATATTCGCCTATCCATGAAATAACTAGACGAGTTCGAGAGTGAGGTATGGACCCTTGATGATTATTAATGAAGGAAGATGACAAAGTCGAGCCACGACGTTAACAAGGCGCTTCTTGGGAGGCAACCCAAGCTTTTTGCTAATTATTTATTTGTCTGAGACTTAAAGTAGTAGTCATTTGATTTAAATTAAGAGTCAATTCAATTGTAATATTTTGAGGTTTTCTATGTTTTCAGACTTGGTCTGCAGGTAAAAAGTGAAAGAACTGAAAAACTGGAAAAATTGGACTTGGAGCAGCTCCTACGAGTCGTAGTCTTCATTATGACTCATAGTCATGCCTCGTAGGGGGAAATAGTAAGTATCTAAAGTTGGCACATATACTACGACCCAATGTTACGATTCGTATGATCCCCTACGAGTCGTAAGAGGGGTTCGTAGTGCCTAGGTATGATTCCTAAATTTTTACCAAGTGTTGATTCCGATATGAGATCGGGACTACGAGTCATTGGACAACCTTTATCTCATAGTCGGGGTCTCGCAGCCCTGATCTACAACTTTTAAAATTTGACCTGGTTTGCTTATAAAAGGGGGTCAAAATTATTTGTGACCCCAAATTCTAAAATCCCTTACACTAAGTTGAGGAAAAACCCCTTCCTTATCTCGTAAATCCTTCTCCAACCAAAAATCCCGCCACCCACGTCATTTTCCAACGAATATTCCCATGAAGGTATAAATTTCTAGGGTTTCAACATGAAAGTTGTCCCCCTTTGCTTTGGTTCATTTTTCAATATGATTGGTAAGCTCTTCGGTTACATTTCTCGATCTTTGTTGATGAGTTTGCTTCCTATGTGAGTATAAGTTTAGTCTGATCATGTTTAAACA
Organism: Solanum clarkiae; assembly: GCA_011800125.2. NCBI lineage: Eukaryota > Viridiplantae > Streptophyta > Magnoliopsida > Solanales > Solanaceae > Solanum > Solanum clarkiae. The sequence goes on along the minus strand of JAABOM020070285.1, from coordinate 23,475 downwards.
TGCTTTACATTGACTATTAATCTAGACTTGTAATCTCGGGTTTATAGGCTTTTAAAGAGTTGGGTTATGAAGTGAACCTTGTAGAAACGCTTGAGTGGGTGATTGTGAGTACAACATTTGTAATGTTTGGTATGTAATGTATTATTGCTGCTCACATAGGGTCTAAATGGTTGTCGGATTTGAACTTTAGATGGTATTGGGTGATTGCTTATACTTGAACATGTGGGTTTGATTGAATAATTGTGAATGGTGATTGCACTTCCTTGGGATGTTGTGCACATGTCATAAATGAGTTTAGATCATTTATTGCTTTCGGTATGCTTGACATTTGGTTGAACTGGTTTGGATTCTTAGGGATAATGCTTGTTTTGAATTGCCAACGCTAGTATGAATTGATTATATGCCATTTAGTCATGCCTTGCTCTTATTTACACGGTTAAGTTGAATTTTGTGTTGAATTTGTGCTTTTGTGTGGGAAATAGTTAGGCGTTGCAGATGACTTCTATGCTCAGCTATGAGGTACTCTTACTACTCATAAGTTCCTATACGAGTCATAGCAGCCCCTCGTGGCAAACATTAGTCACCTGTAATCCCTTCATATTTCTTATATGAGATCCACATACGACTCGTAGTACTTGGTACGACTCATAGGAAGGGCCTCGTAAACTCTAATGAATTCTAAAAAATATTTCTCGAAAAAGTTAAGAGCTCAGACTACGACTCCTAGGTCAGACTATGACTCGTAGGTCACCCTAGGAGTCGTAACTATGTCTCATATCTGGGATCATTAGTATTTTTAAGGGCATACTAGTTGTACTAGGGTAGCTTATGACTCATTGGTCACCCTATGAGTCGTAACTACACTCATACTTGCAAACCTGCTGTTGCATCAGTGCATAATTGCTTTTAGTTATTTTTATTCTTTACCTTTTATTTTAGTGGATCGAACACTGTGGACTTATATGATGTTTTGTGGGTTGTTTGCAGATAAAATGCCTCCAAAAGACAAACGGACCATTCAAGCTCTCCAATGGAGGTTACGGGATGAATCCTCCAAAATCGAGCAATCTGAGGACTTTGTGTAAGTCCATGGAGTTAGGTTAGACCTGGAGGCCAATAGACCTTAGACTCAGGCACTCACAGCTCAGGCACCAATTGAAGTGAGTAGTTCCTCATAGTCTGAAGAGGAAGAATAACAGGGCAACAAGGATGTGTCAGATAGTAGTTTGCCTCAGATGACCCCCTCACACTTTGGTTCAGAGTTAGAGTCGGAGAGTACTTCTCAGCAGGAGGAGCAGTCCCATCCCCTAGCCGACCGGCGATGGTGCATCCCTGGGATAAAGGAACTATATGACCAAACGTTAGAGCCAAAGGGGCAATACAAGCCATTTGCCAATTTCATGAGGACTCCTGGTTGAATTCCTTGAGCTTAGATAGAGTACCCGAATTGGGTGCTGGGTGGATGAGAACGGGCTATGATGGACCACAACAATTGGGAAAATATACCCCCTATGTAGTCCGTGAATTCTATGCGGCATACCTTGCTACATTCTGCTAGGGGTTGCCTAAGAAAAAAAGGCTAATTGAGAAGCCGAGACTACGGGTGGTGAAGTTGGGGGGAGAAGAGTTGATATCTCGGAGGAGATGATCTTATGAGTGCAGTTTAGGCATACTTATACAGCCCCTCAGTCTACCACGGAGTACGATAGCCATATTGAGAAGATGAGGACAACGTTGATTGGGAAGAACATCAAGGCTAGGATAAAGCTCCTATGGTGGATCGCTAGAAAGATTTGTGAGAAGGGTGTTTAGCCAACGTGGGTCACAAATAACATAGTTCCTATAGGAAAAGCTAACCCCTCATTCTGGGCCAAGTTTTGGTGGTCAATTATCTGTTTGCGTATTAGGCCAACTTTTACGGATAATGTGATCACCCTCGAGAGGGTCGTACTGTTGGCCATCATCCTAGCTGGCTATCTATAGATTGGCCCCAAGTCATTTTGGAGCAGATTCATGAGACTGCTCCTAGGATTAGCAACTCACTGCCATTTCCAGTTTTGATTCATCTACTATGCAGTGCAGCAAGTGTTCCTATTGACCCTCACAGGGACCCTCACATAGAGGCCATACGCACTATGGATCCCAGCTTGATAAAGGCTAATGAGAACCCGGTGGCCTTACCATGAGCAGCTCCTCTAGCTATCCTAGAGCCTATTCCAATAGAACCTCAGATTCCTGGTTCACCTCCAGCTACCACCGACACTACTCCAACTTCTACAGATCCCACACCTACAGTTAAGATCGAGTCTACACCTTCTCCAGCACTCCATGACCAGTATCACCTTCTTAACAGGTTGATCCTATTTTCTCTATTGTTGCATTTCAGGATTTATTATGCAGGGTTATTGTAGCAGAGGGGAGGCTACATGAGCTGTAAGTGTGGGTCCAGCGATTGATTGATCAGACTATTCGAGACTCGAGGAGAGGATGAAGGCATATGCTCGAGATTTGGTTGATGAATGAGTCTGAGCAGTAGATGCCCGGCAATGCATTTGAGGCCGGAGTTCACGAAAGGCTAGAGGGAGCTAGGCCTGGCGATACAAGCACAGTATTGAGGAGTTGGCCAAATTTAAGGCTGACTTATTACAGATGTTGGCAGCCCTTGTTCCAGACCTGGAGGGAGCATCGGTAGGAGATCAGGCAGTTGATTTACTCGCTGACCGTCCAGACACCTGAGGGAAGAGGCCCCTTGACCATGCTGACGTAGAGCTAGCTCCGTAGAAGCTGAGAAAGGACGAGGAGCCAATACTTGAGGAGGTGGTGCAAAAGTCGATTATGTTTTGGGCTATCAGAGAGGGAGAGAACAGCACACCCAACCTATAGATGGTACTTCTGACACTCCAGTAGAGGAGGAAAGTTAGCCCTAGGAGCCACAGATCAGCCAAAGACCGGTGCTTGATGCACCTTAATGTTTGACTTCTTTTGACCCCAGTGCTCATTTTGTTATGATTGGATACTTTGTTTTCTTTTCAGACAATCTTCTTATTATGTTGGTTTATGGTTGTGTTTAAATATATTTATGTTGGATATTATTTTTACTTCTACTTTGGATGTTTATTTTTGGTTTTCAATGAATGTATGTGTATATTTCTATGTTGTTGTGTTTTGTTTTTGTTCTTGTCTTTACTTTGAGGACAAAGTATTTTGTTTTGGTGGGGTGGTAGAAGTTATGAATTTGGGTAAAGTTTGAGTGGCCTCAAGTCCATAAATTCCCTTATTTTTTATCCCAAGGTTTTCTTGCCGTGTTTCTTTTTTCTTGTGGAAGTTTTATTTTCTGTTGAACCGATATATTTTAGGAAGTATAGATAATTTGTAAATACATAGTAATGTTATCTTTTGGCATATGTATAGTTCTTAGATTTTCTCTTAACTTTTTAAGCAAAATTGGGTACCCTCAAAAATTTTGAGGTTGTGATTATTGATGCATTCATACATTTTTGAGTACATGGCAGTGTTTGTTTTGAAATTGTGAAGGTAAGCTGAGACTGAAAGCATGACGAGTGAGTCTATACTTGATTGTTCATGCAATTACCATGCGTGTTGCGAGTTATTTTCATGCATTCATGTATCATTGTATGGACTCAGAACTTTCCCTAGTACTCTAAGATTGGTTTGGTGAATTGGTTAATTTGGAAGTGATCGTAGGCCTTTGTTATGATAGTAAGCCCAATTTTGCCTAAATTACATACCAAATAAACTAGTGAATCCCTTGTTTCAAATGTATGAGCTTCTCATGTACTCAATTTTTTTCTTGACACTATGCTGACTTTACCTCGTTTGATGAAATACCATGATATTGACCCTTATCTATCCTTGAACATGTGAACCTTAATTAAGGCTAAAAGCTTAAGTTGAGGGTGACTGCATTGGTGGCCCAGGTTTGAGGCATGATATTGTTTACTTCAATTTAGGCTAAAAAAATAAGTTGAGGGTGGCCTTTATTATGGTAAAGTAACAAAAATGGGGTAGTTAGGTGAGGTAAAAAGAAAGAAAATGAATAATCATGAGCCGGGTGAAGAAAAGAAAGGAAAAAGTGCATTGAGTTGACAAGATTAGCTAAAAATGAGTTCAAAATGAAGGCACAACTGAAACGTGAAAGAATAAGCCTGGGAAAAGCTTGAAATGGGTAAATAAAAGAGGAGCTGGTGAAAGGGTTGGATTATGAAAGAAAAAGTGTTGGTAAAGATGGTTCACAGATATCTTTTTAGTCACTATTTACCTAAAATACCATACCAAAGCCCCCTGAGCCCATGTTACAAGCCAATAAGTCCTAAAGTGATCCAAATCCACTTTTGAAGAAAACCAAAAAATGAGTGTAGGGGCAACCTAATGGTTTAGTCATTGTGCATGAATTTCAATTGTGCGAGTGAGAATGCTTCCTTAGTCCTTGATTTCTGAATGTTCTCGAGTTAGTATAAGGGACTTCTTTCTAGTGAAGGCATTTGTACTACTTGAGTGGCATATGACTATACCTGTGATTGTGGATGGTTGATGCTCCTTAGCTTGTCATAGTTGGATTGCCAGGTATCTCGTTATGTTCCTATTTGCTAAATAATTTTACAATCTTGTTTTGAAAATAGTAGTTGGGTACTTGAAATAGAGGAGTTGATATATATTCCATTAATATAGTTGCTAAGTATTTATCTTTTTCTGTGTAGATTGAGTCATTGCTTGAGGACAAGAAACAATTCTAAGTTGAGAGTGCTGATGTGTTGTCAAAATACAGCACATTTGATGCCTGAAACAAGGGGATTTTGTGAGTTCTTAAAGCGACTTTTTAGTGTTTTGATGTGTTCATGTGTTAATCTTGCAAAAATGTTAGGTTGGCATGATTTTGAAGAAAAGTTACAGATTTTGCGGAAGCATAGGCCATACGAGCCCTCCTATAAGTCGTAGCTCATGCTACAAGTCGTAGGTTGTGTTGTAGCAGGAATAACAGACCAAAAATCAAAAAATCTGCCAAGTGAAGGTCACCCTTACGAGCCTAGCTGACGAGTCGTAAGACACACTACGACTCGTATTGGTGGACACGTAGCAGGATTCAGAGGGACAAAATATTGGACCAAAAAGTAAAGACTAAGATTATGATACAAAAATATGAAACGTATCCCAAGCAACGAATTGTACCTATGGGTCCTACCAGTTCAGCCAAGATGCCAAGATCCTGATATGAGACCCCGACTACGACTCGTAGGCCCTCCTACGAGTCGTTACTGCTACACTTATCAGCTGTCAGCTATCTTTTCTGTGTAAATTCTAGGGTTCTTTTGTAAACAATATATATGGTTTCAGTTAGTTTTTTTTTTAGGAAAGTTTGATAAATAGACAATTCTCCATTACATTTGAAGCTTTTCATAGGCTTTTAGAGTAGTTTATTGTTCTTTCTTGGGAAATCCATTTTGGGGATTGCAAATCTTGCCTTGTACTCAATGTTGATCAATCAAGCTTGTGGGTTTACAATTTGTGGTGCCTATTTCCTTCATTATCATTGGTGAAACTCTCAACTATGTCTATTATTTGCATATTTGTGTGTTTTATCTTAGCCATGAGTAGCTAAGCATCCACAACTTGGGGTTGTGGGAACCATGGGTAGTTGACTTAAGATGACCTAAGTTTTGTGCATGTTTATGATTGGGGTTATATGTATTGTCTATTGCCCTTCATGATTAATGTATTTGGTGGTGGCCAACACCAAACCCCGCCTTACTATCACGATCCCGACGAAAGTAGTGACAAACAGGAAAAGGGAAGTAGATGATAGGATTCGGTTGATGTGTTCCCGTCTAATCAACCAAACTTGACCAAGGGGAGGTTGACTGGGACAACAGGTAACAGTTAGTTGGCATGCCATGGTAGCCGACAAAGCGCCATGGTGAAATTCGACCTTCACCTTCGCAGAAGGGCTGGAAAAACCTAAGTAACCATCCTGCATGCGATTCACTAATCGTAGTTATGTTATCTAGGGTAATTTAATCAATGAACCATGGGGAACACAATTCTCAAGTTGTCCCCAAAATTGAGTGTTTTCCTGTAGTTTAATTAGTGTTTACTTTTTTTTGTAGTATGAGGATGGAATCATGTTCCCAATGTCTTCTCAACACCTTTTCTATGTCCTTTCTTTTGATTATATACATAATCAGTGGAAAGATATACTAATAAAAAGGGAGAAAATGAAAATGAATATCCAAATAACTGCATAAATGATTGTTATTTATCAATTAATTATAAGAATTAGGTAGAAAGGAGTTGAGGAGACATGTTATTTAAGTAAAAAATACGAAAAGATGGAGGTTTCATATAATTCATCCAATATAATTAGATGTAATATTTGTTCTTAATTTATTAAAAAAGATTTTTAATAAAAATAATAAAGTAAAAGATTAAAAAAAGGTACAAAAGAACATAATTTTCCAGACTATAGAGAAGTGCCACAACAATTGAATCACGAATCTCCTCCCCCGCCTCTCCATTTAGAGATTGTAATTATAGATACTAGAAATGATTAGTAGTGAAATCTTATAGTCAATCCCTATCTTCATTGTGGATTTGCCCCTAACCTTGGTTAGGTTAATTACTACTAGCAACTGCTTTCTTATTGGAAAGTGACCATCATCGCACGCCCTTGGCGCATCATGCCAAGCGCACAAAATACTCACTGGAATTTGGCACTTGAAAAATCAAAATTGCGAATCTTTCGCTCTTAAATTGATATTAGACCATATACCCCCTAATTTTGACCCCCTGAACAAGAATATGAAGTCAAATTTCGATTTCACACACGGATTTTGAGATATATGGAATTTAAAATTCTGGGCCTTCCGTGGTACATTTTTGGGCACTTTATTGGGTCATTTCATGCAAGAAGGATGCGAATTGACTCTAACCTTTCTACTGGAGAAAAATTTTCATCGTAGTCTATACCTTCTTGTTGAGATTAGCCTTGGCAACCAGCCTGGCCATGTTTCTGATAACGTTTCCATTTTCATCCATTTTGTTCTGAAAGACCCATTATGTGCCAATAATATAACTATTTGCTATTTTTTCAATAAGAGTCCATAATTGATTTTTTCAAATTGCTTGAACTGTTCTTTCATAGCTTTTATCCAACACTCGTCTTTGACAGGCTCATCGACTTTCTTTGGTTCTAATTGAGAGACAAGGGCGACTAATGCTTGTTTACTCAAGGATGCCCTGGTTTGCATCCTCTCTGAAGTATTTTGTATTATGAAGTCATTTGGATAGTTTGCACTATGTCTCTTTTCTCTTGGTACGACAATTGTTAAGGAGGGGCAGGTGATTTTTCAGGACTAGGAGTCAACTCATCTGTTTGAACATTGTTAGTAGAGGAATAGTGTGCAATAGTTTGAACAAGAGAGTCATCCTCAGGGAGTTGCAAGCTTGGGTTAGAGTCTAACAAAAATAACATGTATAGATTCTTCAACACTAAGTGTACATTTAGTAAAGACTCTAAAAGCTCTACTAGAAGGAGAGTAACCCAGAAAAATACCTTCGTCACTTTGTGGATAAAACATAGCAAGATTGTTCTTACCATTGTTGTGGATACAACATTTGCATCCGAAAGGTTAGAATTGATGTTAGGATTTTTTCCTTTCCAGAGTTCATAAAGGATTTTTTTGAGAATAGGTCTGATCATACACCTGTTCAACACATGACAAGCCATATTGACTGCTTCAGCCCAAAAATGGTCAGGTAGGCCTTGATCCAACAGCATGGTGTGAGCAGTATCGTGTACTAAGCGATTCTTCCCTTCAACTACTCCATTTTTCTATGGAGATTTAGGTGACGAGAAGTTCTGAGATATACCATATTTGTTGCAGAATTCTTCAAAAAGCTTATTTTCAAACACTCCTCCATGATCACTATGAATGGTCGTAAAGAAGTATCCTGATTCTCTTTGAATAATTTTATAGAAGACTCTTCAAAATTTGTAAAGGCTTCGTACTTATGAGATAAGAATATAACCCAGGTAAAATAGGAATAATCATCAACAATTACAAAAGCATAATGTTTACCACTACTTATCATCTTAGTAGGCCAAAAACGATCCATGTGCAACAACTGTGGAGATTTTTTTGAAGTTCTGATGTTTGTGGCTTTGAATAGGGATCTTGTCTATTTTTTAAACTGGCAGGCATCACAAGGATGATCCTTTTTTTTGAATTTTAACTTGGGCAGTCCAATTACTAGATCTAATCTAAACAGTTTTTCGATTGCATGAATACCGGCATGACCAAGTTTCCTATGCCAAATCCATGGATCATTTATAATAGTCATTAGATATGTGAGAGTAGGGAGATCAATTTTGTTCAGAATGTATATGTTTTCCACACGGTCTCCAACAATGGTAATGTTCTTTGACAAGTTCGAGATGGTACAATTCATGACATTGAAATTGATGTCGAATCCAGCATCACAGTTGACTAATGCTTATAAAATTGTGCTTTAGTCCATCCACTAGGTAGACTTCGATGAGATCACATGATGGGATAATTGTAATTTTTCCTACTCCTGTAACTTCACCTTTTGCATTGTCACCGAACCTGACATATCCTCTGTCAAATTTCTTAACCCTTTTAAAATTTTCCTTCTTTCTCATCATGTGTCTTGAGTACCCACTATCTATGACCTACATACCCTTCTTGTAAGATTTGTTTTGGGTACCTTCATCAATAGGAAATCAATTTGTTTTAGGTCCCTAATCTTCATTGGGTCCTTGATTATTAGTGGTGGAGACTTTTGGCCTCCAAGTCCATTTACCAGTTTTGAGAGTGTTACACCTGAATGATTTGTGGCCAATTTCAAAAAAAGTTTGAGAGTGTTACACCTGAATGATTTGTGGCCAATTTCAAAGAAAGTAAAACAAGTGGGTTTGTAAAAATTGTTACTTTCAAAATCATTGGCTTTAGGTATGATTTTTTGAAAAGCTATTGAGGAATGAAATGAACATTGACTTGATGGTTTTTGAAAATTGTTTAAACGAATCTTAACCTCATCAGTTCCTTTTGGAGTAAGTCGACTTCAACTTACTTCCTTCAAGAAGAATTTCCCAATTTTTCTTTTCATTGGAAATTTTGTTATATTCGTCAATGACCTTTTGAAGTTCGTCAATAAGCATGTTTATAATGTTCACGCTCCAATAAGAAATCGGTAGCTGTCAGCATTTAACCTAACCGAAGTTTAGGTTCGAATTAACAGGGAATACAGGGTTTCACTACGAGAATTCACTATCAATCATTTTGAGTATCGATAACTAATATCTCTAATTGGGAGGGGGATTTGTGATTCAAGAAAAAAATAAAACAACACTATACTACGATGCGGAAAAACACTCAATTTTAGGGACAACTTGGGAATTATGTTCCCCATGGTTCTTTGAGTTGATTACCTTAGGTAACATATCTACAATTTGTGATTCGCATGCAGAAAATAACTTAGGTTCTTCCAGCCCTCTTGTGAAAGTGATGGTCGAATTTCACCATGGCACTTGGTCGGCTACCAGAGCATGCCACTTAACTGTTGCCTATTGTCCCAATCAACCCCCTCGGCAGGTTTGATTGATTAGATGAGAACACATCAATTGAATTCTGTCATCTACTTTCCTTTTATTATTTGTCACTACCTTAGTCGGGATTGTGATAGTAGGTAGGGTTTGGTGTCGGCCACCACCAAACAACAATCATAATGAAGGAAAGTAGACAATACATGGAAAACCCAAATCAGAGAAATGTAATAAACCTAGGTTATCTCAAATTAAATACCTATGGTTTCCACAACCCCAAGTTGTGGGTGCTTAGCTACTCATGGCTAAGGCAAAACCAACAAAAATACAAATGAAAGGCATGATTGAGAATTTTACCCAAGGCTATGAAGATTGAAGACACAAAAATTTGCAGACCACAATCTTGATAGATTGTCAATAAGCACAAAGAAAGGTTTATAATCCCCAAAATAGGATTTTCCAAGAGAAGAAGGTAATCTAAGCTAAAGACCTAAAAATTTCTTTGAGAATATATTCAAAGATGATATTTTCTTCTTTGTTTTTAAATCTCCATAATAAAACCTTAACTTACACTATATATAGTGTTTACAAAGTAACCCTAAAAATTACACGAAAAAGAAAGTTGGCAGCTAGTATGCCTTGCAGGTACGACTCGTAGAATGGCCTACGAGTCGTAATCGTGGTGTCCTATTAGGTTCTTGGAGTCGTGGAATCAACTGGTATGACCCAATGGTATGAGTCGTAGCTTGGGCTATGACTCATATGCTGCCTCATAGTCTAGGCTTCAGATTTTTTGGTACAATATTTTGGCTCTCTAATTCCTGCTACGAGTCCACCTATACGAGTCATAGTGAAACTTACGACTCATAGGATAGCCTCGTAAGGGTAACCTTGACTTAGTAGATTTCTGATTTTTGGTCTCTATTTCTTGCTATGATATACCCTACGACTTGTAGCTTAGGCTATGACTCATAGGTGAGCTCGTACATCCTGTGATTCAGGGAAATCTATAACTTTTCTTCAAAATCATGCCAATCTAACTTTTCTACAAGAACAACACAAAAACACATAAAAACCATAAAAAGTCTCATTAAGAACTCACAAAATCCCTTGTTTTAGGCATCAAATGTGTTATATTTTGACAAAAAATCAACACCCTCAACTTAGATTGTTGCTTGTCCTCAAACGAAGACTCAATTTGAGCAAACAATGATAAATACTAGTAGTTATACCAATGGCATATACATCTTTCATTCTAATCCAGGTACCCAACTATCATTTTCAAAACCAGATTGCAAAGTTACTAAGCATAACAAAACATGACGGTTAATCTAGCAACCCAACTATGATAAGATGAGGAGCATTAACCATCAACAATGACTGGTGCAACCATATGCTAATCAAGTAGTGAAAATGCCCTCACAGAAAAGAAGTCCCTCTTACTCACTCAAGACGCATTTAAAATTTAGGTACTGAGGAAACATTCTCACTCTAACAATTGAAATTCATGCACATTAACTAAGACCATAGTCTTGCCTCTATACTCATCTTCTGACTTGGTGATAAAGTGGATTTGGACCACTTTAGGACTTATGGGCTTTTAACATAGGTTTAGGAGGCTTTCGTACGACAATTTAGGCAAGTAGTGACTAAAAACTATCCTTGAACCATGTTTACCAACATTTCTTGCTTTCATAACCAAGCTCTTTTCATTAAATCCACCCTTCTTCTCCTATTTCAAACTTTTACTCGAGTGCTTTCTTTCTATTTTCAGTTGTGCCTTATCTATGAACTCAATTCTTGCTAGTTTTTCTCAATTCAAGGAACTTTTCTTTTCTTTTTCTTCACTTGGCTCATGGTTTTTCATTTCTTTCTTTATTTCCCAACTAACCACCTCATTGTTATTACTCTACCACAATAAGGGTCATCCTGAACTTAGGTTTTTACCCTGAGGTGAAGTACACAATATCCATTCCTCAAACCAGAGCCACAATTTGTAGCCATCCTCAACTTAGGCTTTTAGCCTCAATTAAGGTTCATATGTTCAAGGATAGACTAGGGCTAACATCAAGGTATTTCATCAAAAAAGGTCAAGTTAGCAAGGTGTCAAGAAAGAATGAGTACATGAGAAGCCGAAACATTTGGAACAAGGGATTCACTAGTTCACTTGGTAGGTCATTTAAGCAAAAGTGGGCGCATTAATAGAACAAATGCCTAAGATCCCTTCCAAATGAACCAAATCATCAAACCAATCTTAGAGTACTAAGGCGAGTTCTGAGTCCACACATGATACATGAATGCGTCCAATAAGCTCACAATGTCATTACACACACAATCAAGTATACACTCATAGGTCATGCTTCTAGTCTCAGCTTACCTTCATAATATCAGAAAAAACATTGCCAGATACTCAAAATTCATGAATGCATCAACACCCACAATCTTAAAAATTTTGAGGGGTACCCAATTTTCAAATCATTCAAAAGAAAATTAAAGACTATGCATATGCCAACAGATAACACTACTATGAATTTGCACATTATCTACACTACCTAAACATGCTAGTTCAACATAAAAGTAAACATCCACAAGGATAAAGAATCACGGCAAGAAAACCTTGGGATAAAAAATATGGGAAGTTATGGACTTGAGGTTACTCAAACTTCACCTCAATCCATAACTTCCCACACCCCACTAAAATAGGATACTTTGTCCTCAAAGTAAAGACAAGAACGAAAACAAAACACAATAACATAGAAAATATATATATATATATATATACACACACACACACACACACACACATTAAAAGCCAAAAACTAATATCCACAATTTAAGTAAAAACAACATTCAACATCAAAATATTTAAACACATCCAAAACCAACATAATAAAAAAAAAAGATTGTCTAACGATAGAACAAAGTATCCGTAAGGATAATATAAGAACTGGGGTCAAAAGAAGTTGAACATCATCGTGCATCAAGTATCGATCTCTGGTTGGTCAGCAGGGTCCTTGGGCACTATCTCCTCCTCAGCAATATGTGTCATAGTTGTACGTGAATTACCCTCTTTATGTGAATGTTGTTGCTCCCTATCTCTCTATATGGTCGCCAATAGGATCAACTCCTGCACTATCTCTACTGGTATCAGCTCCTCCACGGGGCTGCTGGGTCATCAGGTCGAGGACACTCCTAGCTTATCTCTGGATCATCTGTCTCGAGGGGCCTCTTTTCACGAGCATGCAGGCTCTTAGCTAGCCAGTCAAATACCTCGTTACCCACTGGTGCTACCTCTAGGACTGTAAAGGGGCTGCTAACATCTGTAATAGGTTGGCCTTGAACTTGGCCAACTTCTCGATCACTGCACTCGTGTCAGTAGGCCTAGAACCCTCAAGTCTCCACTGGACTCTCACCTCAAATGCATCGAATCGAGCACTCTGACTCTCTCAACTACCAATGTACGGGTGAATGCCTTTATCCTCGCCTCTGAGTCTCTCACGGTCTAGCCGACCCAAAGTCTGACCTGTACTGCTAATGCCTGTAGTCTGGACTCCGTCGTAGCCACCTTGCATAATAGTGCCTAAAAAGCAACAACAGAGAGAATAGAATCAACCTATAATATAGTTGTTGTTGGTGCTGGAGTATTGAAATATGAGGTGGACTCAATCATCATAGCTGGCATAGGCTCTGTAGGGTCTGGAGTAGTGCCAGTAGTAGCTAGAGGTACACCTGAGTCCGAGGGTCTACCGGGAATGGCTCTGGAATGCTTGGAGGAGCTGCTCGTGGTAAGGCCACTAGGTTCTCATCACCCTTAATCGGGCAGGGGTCCGTGGTATGTGTGGCCTCTATGTGCTGGTCCCAATGAGGATAGATAGGAACACCTGCTGCACTGCACAAAAGATAAATCAAAATAGGAAATGGCAGTGAGGTGTTCAACCGGAAGGCTGACTCATGGATCATCTCTAATATGATTCGTGTCTATCTCATAGCAAGCTAAGATGCTAGTTAATAACACAACTTGCTCAAAGGTGATAACATTATCCATAAAAGTGGGCCAGATATGCCAACGAATAATGGACCACGAAAACATGGCCTGGGAAGAGAAGTGAGCCTTTACTATAGGATTTGTGTGATTTGTAACCCACATCGTCTTGAAGCCGCTCATAAATTTTGCTAGCAATACACTGCAAAAGCTCTGTCCTGGCCTGAATGTCCTTCCCAGTCACTGCTCTCCCAATCTTATCAATGCATCCATTATATTATGCGGTAGACTAAGGCACTCTGTAAGTGGGCCCAAACTGTATCCATCTAATAATATCCTCCACCCCAGACTGGCACCACCAGTAACCTCGGCTGCTCAATCGGCTTTCTATTCTTCGGTAAACCTCGGCAAAGTATAATAAGATACGCTGCATAAAACTCACGGACTACATAAGGGACATACTTTCCCAGCTGCTCTATGGTCTATTGTCATCCATGTCTATCTAAATCTTCATCAAATCCTTGCAACTTATCCAACCCTAAGTCGATATAACTGGACTCTTCGTAGAATTGCGGCATCCGTTTTCCCTGTCCCTTGGTCTCTAAACCCTATTCATATATCTCCTTCATCACTGGAACACACCATCTGTGGTTGGTTAAGAGTAGAGACTAGACTTTTTCCTACTAGATCTGGGAGGTTCTCTCAGACTTTGACTCTGACACTGAGTATGTGGGGGTCATCTGTGGTAGGCTGCTATCAGACCTATCATCATTGCCCTGCAGCTCCTCCTCTTCATACTGGGAGGAACTTCTAACTTCCATGGGATTCTGTGCTATATGTGACCTAGTCGGAGGTATATTAGCTTTGGTGTCTATTATGACCCTATGGACTTCTGGAGACCCTTCAGATCTCTCAACCTCAGAGGATTCATCAATGAACCTCCATTGAAATGACTAGTTGCTCGTTTATCTTTTAGAGGCATTGTATCTGCAAAACAACCATATAACAACAATTGAGCTACAAGATTTTGACCAGTCAATGATCAAAAAGCAAAGAACAAGAAACAAAACCACTTAAACATAGAAACAAAATAAAACAGTGTCATGCAATTGTAGGTCCGTAGATATGATTACAGTTAAGACTCGTAGGATGCCCTATGAGTCGTATTCTATAGATACGAGTAAAGTTACGACTCATAGGTACATTAGCCTCATAGTAATATAATTTCTTATAAAAATGAAGTCTGAACTCAGATACGAGGGGCAGTTACAACTTGTAGTGGAGCCTACGAGTCATAGTCTGGCCTCGTTCCTATTTCTAAAACATTTTAAGCACTTAATCAGGATTATGAGACCCTCTTTATGAGTCTTAATAGGTATTATGAGTCATATATGGGTCTCATATGGGAAACATGAAGAAACGACTGGTGACTGATGCTTGCTGCGAGTGAACACTACGACTCATAGGGGAACCTACAAGTCGTAGGAGTGCCTTGTAGCTAAAAACAGAAGGTACCAGTAGTGCATATCACTTTCCCACAACAAGCATAAACAAAACAAACTCAGCTTAAGATTAGGTACATATAAGAGCAATACACTAGATTTGACACATAAATTGTCCCACTATGAATCTAGACAATTAGAACAACCACTATCCCTCAGGATCGAAGGTAATTCCCAATCACATTAAGCAATACCAAGGGCACTTACATGTCCAAATTTGCACTCTTTATCAACAAACATGCCATTGAGATGTAGGAACCATTCAGGCAATTTCAATCAACTTCAACAATCTATGGCATATAAAACACGCCCATACTATCCAAATTCCCATTCCAAAAATAATTTGCTCAATGTTTAACACCAAATAAGCACTACACACAAGGGATCAAGTATTTACACAATCACAACCACGCACTCAAGGATTTTGAACAAGGTTTGAATCAAAGTTAAATCCTTCACAACATACAAATCCTAAGTTTTATGCCTAACTCAAAACTTATATCATCATATGGGTGTGAATATCCATGGTTAAACAAAGCATTCAATCCACTAAAGAATAAGCTAACCATAACAGAGTGTTAGATTTAACCAGGAAGCTTACCAATGGGTAGAAGTGTTTAGCCAAAGCAAAGTAAATTGAAAACCGCATCGAAACCCTAGGAAATAGTTTCCTCGTCGGAAACCTTGCCGGAAAATGATGTGGTTGGCTGGGATTTTGATTAGAAAAGTGACTGGGGAAGAAGGATTTGGGATTTTACGGTGTGTTAAGGTAATGAATTATGGAGGGTCAAAATTCATTTTAACCCTTTTAAAGGAAACCGAGTCAACCTAAAAATGTTGCAAGTCGGGGCTATGAGACCCCAACTATAAGTCGTGGAGTGTCCTATGACTCGTATGTCCTGGACTGGTAGCATGTCCAACACTTATAAAATGTTAAATGCATACCTGGGCACTACGGACCCCACTTACGACTCGTAAGAGACCCTACAAATCGTAAGGTTGTCTCTTAGTGTATGTGCCAACTTCAGATACTCATTGTTTCCCTGATAACATATGACTACGAGTCATAGTAGTGACTACAACTCTTACGCTTGCTTGTATAAGCTGCTCCAATTTCCATTTTCTCACTACTTCAGTTCTTTAATTTCCGCTTGCAAACCAAGTCTCAAAAGCACAACAATCTTCAAAATATTATAACTACATTAATGTCTTTCAACTTAAAACAAACACACACCTTTTACTTGAGAATTTTAGTAACCAAAAGAACTTAAAAGAAATCAACAATTATAAAAAATGCTTGGGTTGCCTCCTAAGAAGTGCCTTGTTTAACATCGTGGCTCAACTTTGTCATCGTCCCATCAACTATCATCAAAGGTCCACACCTCACTCTTGAACTCATCCGGGTGTTTTATGGATGGATATCGAACATGACCCCTACATCA
Source organism: Solanum clarkiae (assembly GCA_011800125.2). NCBI lineage: Eukaryota > Viridiplantae > Streptophyta > Magnoliopsida > Solanales > Solanaceae > Solanum > Solanum clarkiae. Next base: position 6,969 of record JAABOM020070285.1, on the reverse strand, counting down.
TTTACCCTGAACTGAAGTTGACCCAAATCCATATCCATTAGGGCTATCCCAATGGCCAGAAATAGTCTTCCCAAGATGATGGGCACCTCAAAATCAACTTCGCAATCAAGGATAACAAAGTCCGTGCAACTTTAACAAGCACATCAAGAAGTATTCCTTCTGACTTTTTAATGCTTCGATCTGCCATAAGAAGCCACATTGTCATTGGGGTAAGGGTGCCAAGACCTAGCTTTTTGAAAATGGCAAGAGGAATTAAGTTGATGCATGCTCCTAGTGGCACAATGTTCTTGCGAATTCAACATCACCGATAGTGCAAGGGATGGTGAATGCACCGGGGTCCTCTTGTTTCTGAACAAGGCATTTGGTCATGATTGCACTACATTATTGGAGTTCCTGGGAGAACTCTTGACTCAAAGTGCATTTCTTTATCACCAAATCTTTCATATACTTGGCATGCCTGGGCACTTTCTCCAAAGCTTCTGGAAGGGGAATGTTGATGGATAGTTGCTTCAACATCGAAAAGAAGTGTTTGACCTTGCCATCCCCTTCATTTTTCTTAAGCCTTTGAGGGAAAGGAGGAGGGGTTTTGGAATTGGCTTCAATTTTTTGTGCTCCCTTACCTTATCATATTGCATCCCAATAGTCTCCTGGCCTTCTTCCTCAACTACAACTTCACCACCAAGACCCTTCTCATCAACTTTATCCATAATCACTGGCATAGGGGGATCAATAGTGCTTTTGCCACTCTGAGTCATCACCACTATGAATGTCCTTCATTCATTAGGATTTTGAACCGTATTGCTTGGTAAGGTACCCTTTTGGCATTGGTTCAATTGCCAAGAAACTTGCCCGAATTATTGTTCCAATTGTTTAATTGCCACTGAGTGAGACTCTATTTTTGATTAATGCTTGATATATCCATTTTCATTCCTTTCAAAGTCTCATCATAGTGATTGGATCTCTTCAACAACTTGTCGACCATCTCTTCAAAGTTAGAGTTACTTGAGTCGGCATCATGGTTGTGAGGTGGCATATAAGGACCATTCCTGTAGCCATCTCTTTTTCCCCATTCACCATATGGCACTCTCTCTCTTTCATATTATCCACCTTGTTATATCTATATGCCCCATCATGGTTGTTTTGACCTTGATTCCCGAAACCTTGCCTCCAATTATCCTAATTGGACCCTTGGGGGTTGTTCCGGAAACCCACCACTTGATTACTCATAAAACAAGCATCTTCATCAAAGAATAGATCTTCATAAATAAGAGCCTTAGGAGGTTGGTAGTGACTGCTTTAACACTTGCTTGGTTTTACTCCAAGACCAATTCCATACTTCTGCGAAGTTGAGGAAGTTACTCTATGATCTCTTCGTTTATGTTTGCTTGTCATTGTTAGTCTTGACCGCAAAAGCTCTTCATCGCACCACACTCTCGTTGACCGCATGATCTATTGGTTTTGACCACTTGCTCTATCCTTGCTGTTGTCAATGTAAAAGGTTGGTCAAGCAACATGCCTCCCATGATTGTGTCGGCGCAAGCTTGACTTTTCTTATCAAGTGACCGATAGAAAATCTCGACCAAGGAATCATCAACAATCTCATGATAAGGGACCATCCTCAAGAATTTGGTAAATCTCTCCCATGTTGTGCTAATAGAGTCACCCAGTAATTGCTCCAACTTGTTTATTTGATCCTTGAGCTTCAACTTCTTAGATCTTGGGAAATATCTTTCAAGGAACATTCTTTGAAGCTCTGCCCAACTGGTAATAGTAATCGGAGGAAGCTCAAACAACCACATAGCTGCATTGACATTAAATGACAATGGAAACACTCTTAAACCAATGATATCAAGAGAAAGGTTTTTTGTCCCCATGACACTCTTGCCAACAAACACCACATTTCGGAATGTCGGTGGGGATCCTCTAAAGGTAGCCCGTGAATAAACCACATTTTTTGAGCATTTGGAGCAACCTACTTGACACTGAGAACTTAGTATTTGCTGGTAATGGAGGCAACACTATAGCACTAGTAATGTCCATGGTCATAGGGTTCAAGCGATGTGGGTTCCATCCATAAGCATTTCTCACTGAAATCCCTAAGTTGTGGCCTATTATCCCTTGGTGGTGGATTCTTCTCTCCTCCAATAGCATCATCATTCATAGTTATCTCTTCCTTAACCGCAACATCTTCATTCACTTGAGTCATTCTAATAAAGAGTCGGTGGATCTCCACATTGATCGAAGCTAAGGTATTGTCTTAGCTCCTTGTGTTGGGCATACAACCTATCACACCCTGCAAGTAAAATCAAACAACAAAAATAAAAACAAAAGTAAAATACACGAGACTCTAGAAATTAACACTAGAACTAACTAATAATGAAATCAAGTCAAAACCTAGCAGTATTCCCCAACAATGGCGCCATAATTTGTTCATGATGTTCATGCTCCAATAAGAAAGTTGTCGCTATTAGAAATTAACATAACTGAAGGTTAGGATCGACTCCACAGGGAATACAGAGTCTGACTAGGAAAATTCACTATCAATCATTTCGAGTATCGATAACTAAAATATCTAATCGAGGGAATTTTTTGTGATTCAAGAACGAAATAAAATAACATTATACTACGATGTGAAAAAACACTCAGTTTTAGGGATAACTTAGGAATTGTGTTCCCCATGGTTCTTTGACTTGATTACCTTAGGTAATATAACTACAATTGAAGATTCGCATGCAGACAATAACTTAGGTTCTTCTAACACTCTTGTGAAGGTGAAGATCGAATTTCACCATAGCGCTTAGTCGGATACCTTGGCGTGCTAACTAACCATTACCTAGTATCCCAGTCAACCTCCCCTTTGTCAGATTTGGTTGATTAGATGAGAACACATTAATCAAATTCTGTATCTACTTCCCTTTTCCTATTTGTCACTACCTTGGTCGGGGTCGTGATAGTAGGCGGGGTTTAGTATTGGCCACCACCAAAAAAAATCATAATGAACGAAAATAGACAATACATATAGAACCCCAATCATAGAAATGCAATAAACCTGGGTTATCTCAAATCAAATACCCATGGTTCTCACAACCCCAAGTTGTGGGTGCTTAGCTACTCATGGCCAAGGAAAAACCAACAAAAATGCAAATAAAAGACATGATTGAGAATTTTACCCAAGGCTATGAAGATTGAGGACACTACAAATCGCAAACCACAAGCTTGATAGATTGTCAATAACCACAAGGCAAGGTTTACAATCCCAAAAATAGGGATTTCTAAGAGAAAAAGATAATCTAAGTAAATACCTAAAAGTTTTTTTGAGAGTATATTCAAACATGATATTTTCTTCTCTATTTTCAAATCTCCTTAATAAAACCCTAACTTAAACTATATATAGTGTTTACAAAATAACCCTAAAAATTGATACATAAAAGACAGCTGACAACTGGTACGCCTTGTACGTACGACTCCTAGGATTGCCTACGAGTCGTAATCGGGGTCTCGTATCAGGTTAATGGCATCGTGCACTCAACTTCTACCACCCATTGGTACGAGTCATAGCCCAAGCTATGAATCGTATGCTGCTCTCATTGTCTAGGCCTTCAGTTTTTTGGTACAACATTTTGGCTCCCTAATTCCTGCTACGAGTCCATCTATATGAGTTGTGGTGAAACTTATGACTCATAGGATGGCCTTGTAGAGGTGACCTCCAATTACAAGATTTCTGATTTTTGGTCTCTGTTATTTGCTACAACACACCTAATGACTCGTAGTTTGGGATACGACTCGTACGTGAGCTCGTATTTCATATGATTCCACAAAATCTGCAACTTTTCTTCAAAATTACACCAACCTAACTTTTCTATAAGAAAAACACAAAAACACATAAAAACCATAAAAAACCACATTAAGACCTCACAAAATCCCCTATTTTAGGCATCAAATGTGCTATATTTTTACAGCACATCGCATATCAATAGTATTATAAAGGTTATAATAGTTAGGACACTTAGGGGTTCTTACCTCACTGGTTTCACCAAGTGTCATGAAGAAGATGTTAGAAGTCTTAGCTGGATCTTCCTTAGATCCTTCTTCATCACTCCATGCACCTAGTGACTTTTAGTTGCTATCTTTACAGGAATTTTTTCTTCTTAGCTCAGGCCAATTTTAATGAATATGTCTAGGTCTTCCATTGTGGTAGCATCGATCGTCATTTCGCTTATTTTGCGTTGATTCCTACTGTGGTCTTTGTGTCTGTTGTCTAAGCATCTACTTGACTACCCACATTATTAATGTCATTTCCTCATTATTGGTTTCATCTAGCTCCTCTTCTTCGGTAACAGTTTTTGGTTTGAAAGCAACTGATTTTTTCTTATCATCTTTTTTGTATCACTAGTTGTGATTATGTTCGTCAGCCATGAGGTTTCCGTGTAGTTCATCGTACTTCATATTTTGCAGATCACTGTCTTCTAGAATCACAGCTTTCGTTTCCTATGCTATGGGAAGACTTCGGATCAATTTCATGAATTGTAGTGAATTTGTATACACCATACCCAGAGATTTCAGTTCGCTTACTATTTTTCCAAATCTGGAGAACATGCTTTCGACATTTTCATCATCAGCCATCTTGAACAGCTCATACTCATTGACTAGAGCATTTATAGGAGCCTCCTTAACTTTGCTTGTTCCTTCATAAGTTACCTCCAGTTTGTCCCATATCTCCTTTATTGTTTCACAAGTTGATATCTTGTCATACTCGGATCCACTCACGGCACAGTAAAAAAGACTGATGGCTCTAGCATTTCTCTGTAGGACCTCCTGTTGATCTTTGGTTATTTTGAATGACTCTAGAGCTACAGATTATCAGTAGATATGCCAGGGATAGCTTTGGGACCTTTCTTGATAACTAGGCAAGCCTTATAGTCGGTACATTGAGCAAATATTCTGAAGTTTTCCTTCCAGAGAGAATAGTGTTGGTCATTGAAGTAGGGACGACGATTCAAGGAGTGAACTTGAAGGATAGCGCCAGGAATTTGATAGTTAGCCATTATGATCTTCTCTCACAAGTTGTAAGACTTATAAAGTGTGACCTTTCTCTGATACTAATTGATAGTCAAGAGGGGGGGTGAATTGAAATTTCACTAGATAGTTGACTGAGTTTAAGAGGTAGTCGACTGAGATAAAAACTTAAAAGTAAAGCAGAAAGTAAAAGACACAGCGATGTATACTAGTTCGCATCACCAATACGGTGCCTAGTCTAGTCGCCTTGGGTAAATAAGGTTCCTTTATGGTTTAAATGAAAGATGTTTACAAATTATGTTTCTCTCACTCTGATACACAGATTAGATTTTCTTTTCCACTCCTCTAAAGAAATCCTAGCCTAGAAGATCTCACTCTTTTTCTCTTTTTCTTTACAATTGTTCACACTCAAAAGTACAATGCTTTGTAGAGTAGAATAGTAGATTTTTTCAGTCTAGATTATTTTCTCAAAAATAAAATCTACTAAGTCTATGAAAAGTCTAATATAGGAGGTAAGGAACTAGATGCTTTGATGTTTACATCACCCAAGGGATTTCTTCCAATCAAGGATATTAGAGGGGAAATCCTTGATTGGGGATGCATCTATCTGGATTGGATGTCTTTCCTTCTTCAGTTATTCAATCAACACTTTTCTTGATTTCTTTTCCTTCATCAGTTTGTCAATCAGATTCTGATTGATTGGCTTTACTTCAGTGGTATGATCTTCAGCATTATCTACAATGTTTTTCTTTCCTTCCTTTGGAGGCCGAGATCTTCTATTTCTTCCTTAGATTTTGTGTGTGATCTTCCTTTCTTGCTACAAATCTTAGCTTTCCTTCAGTTTCCTTTTTGATTATCCTAAAAATGAAATCATCAAAATAGGTCAATTCCTAACCACTTATGATACTGCTGTCACGACCCAACCCCGAGACCGTGATTAGTGCTGATTGGGCACCCAGACAAACACTAAACCGGATTTCCATCTATAATAGCTAAGGAATCTACCGAAATTTCGACAGAGTTTCCTCTGTTTTACTGACTAACAAAACCTGCAAACAACAATCCCAGCATACTACAAACATCTATACACACACACACACACATATATATGCGGGCCGATAAGGTCACCGCTGCGGTAGAACCGCCCAACAAAAGTACAAAACATACATAATCATCTCACATGCAATATCCCATACCCACATGTATCCACAGACCTCTATACATACGAACTGAATTATAGGATGGGACAGGGCCCCGTCGTATCCTCGAATATACATAAATGCAAAATACAGAAAATAAGTGTACATGTATATACCCAAAAGTCTGCTCCTGAGGCAAAGGGAGTACTTCAACGGTAGACAGAGATCCTAAGAAGATGGCTCCCTAACTTCTACGTCGGTACCTGTGGGCATGAAACGCAGCCCCCCCGAAGGAAGGGGGTCAGTACGAAATACGTACCGAATATGTAAAGCAAAAAGTATGAAATATAAGTATGAGTAATAATCCGAATAAAATATATGAGTCAACCTGTATACAAGCATCAAAATAGTTTTTCATTTAAAATATCAAAATAATGCATATCGGACGGAAATGATGGCGACCTCCAAACCCTCGCCATACCACAGCATAACACCAGAAGTTTCAAATCCCCGAAATCTCTAACACAAGTCCCAACTATAGTATAGGTGAGCCGAGGCGATGGTGCCACGCACTCACGTCATAGGATAGGTGACCCGAGGCGAAGGGGCCAAGCACTCATGTATCGTAATATGTAAGGTAATCATGCCATCTATATAAGTTAGCCGAGGCGAAGGGGCCAAGCACTCACGTGACCGGGGCGAAGGGGCCCATCACCCACACGTCATGATGCTAAGATATCCCAAGCCCAGCTCCTTATTTCTCCAAACTAAGCAAAGCCGGCCCATGGGCAAACCAACTCGCCGTATCCAACCT